>JAHNEJ010001920.1:0-46961 GCA_022559845.1 Amorphophallus konjac
CCGAAACCTCGCCGACGGGGTGATCAAGTGCTGCCCGTCAACCCAAGATCGGTCCTCCCGAGCCCACTTGTGTAGCCCTTTACCTCCCTGCGTGGAGTGGGTGATAATTCATTGCTGTAATCATTGTAATATTTTGTTACCGGGAGTTACTGTACTTAGCCGGGGTCATCTTCCCCACGCCCGGAGCATGGAGGTATCGTTCCCACTCCTCTCTCGGCATTTACTTTATTTCGTATATTTACGTATGCCGCTGCTAGAGATCATGTGATAGGATTATTAGCTCGATATTATATATTCTCGCTGCTGCGAGAGAGAGAGAGCGAGACCCGTCCCGTGACTCGATCCAAGCACGGAAGAGCCGACTACCTGACTCATTGCCGATTTCTCAACCGCGCACGGTCCCACGCATCCCTCGCTAGGGACACCCGCGAGCTAGAGTCCCAGGTCGCGTGTCCGTCCCGCATCAATTTGGTATCTGAGCGAGTCGAGTCTAGGGTAGTCATCAAAGCACGGTCTAAGTCGAGTCTAGGATCATCATTGTTTTAAAACCAAAAAAGTGTGTTTTGGGTCGCATTTGCATACCATTGTTCGGTATATCAAAAGGTGTCGCCCGAACGTTATGTTACGCCTATCGGGAAGGCCGCACACTCGCGTCGAGGAGACCCTCGGGTCAAACCTCCGCCACGTACCGAATCTTGGTCGTGTCTAGGTTTGTAGTCGAGTCTAAGTCTAGCCTTTTCACCATTTCGAGTTGGGTCTAAGTTTTTAGTTTGCATACGCTTTTGCATATAACAACAAAAACAAAAAAAAAATGCCATTGCATATCCATTCCTAGGGGATCCAACCCCATCTTTGCCCAATGGTCAACCCATACATCAGGCCCGACCAAGGCAACCTGTCCGTGTCCGAGTACATTAGGGACTTCGAAGTGTACCGGATAAGATGTGGAGTCGGGAAGGAGAACATCGTGGCCGGAACTCAGTTATAGAAAGGTCTGCGGCTTCACTTCCAGTTTGAATTATTTTACCGCCATGTGAAAACTTTGGGGGAGTCCTATGAGGTTGCTCTCAAGGTCGAGCCCTTCGAGGCAAGGTTTAATGCCACCATTCGGCAAGCAGATGCCGCCCTTCGACAACCATCTACCTCTCAGCCAACTCCCGAGCCGGTTGGACAGCTTGCCCCACGGCCTCACCCACCTCAGCCTGAGCTACCCGTACCTCTAACGGGGAAGCTACACATAGCCGAGCCTCTTCTTAGTTGGCTTAGGATGGGCTTGGTCCCTACCCCCACCTTGCTATCCACCTATTGACCCCACCCTCCTTTAGTGCCGGTCAACTCATTTCACACCACTTTTCAGTCTAGTCACCATGTTGATACCTTGGATGACCTTATCAAGGGATTAGACCACCAATGGAAGTTGACACATATGTTGGCTCCAGGCTTCAACCGACCCACAGGTCGTAGCTTCACTCATCCCGCCTTAGGGTCCATTACCTCCGTGTACACCGTGGGCCATGTCACTACGGAGGTTCTTTTGTTCCTCCCCCAACCGGCCGAGCCTCACTTTAGTCCCTTTGTCCCAAGGGAGGAACCCTATATCCTATACACTGTCCCATCTATCACGAGGGATGAAGGTGACCATTTACACCTTCATGAATTTCAAACATGGGACTATGTAATGGATGAACCGGCCACTCGGGGTCATACCTTCTTTGACCCTTTTGACCCCTTCACTAGTGAACCTCCCGAGCTATCATATTCACTCCACTTCTTCCGTGGAGTTCACTATCACACCTCTTCCACTCGTGCCAAGCAACCTCCACATAGCAATAGGTCCGAACCATCATTTGAGGGTAATGAAGACTTTGGTTCCCCCGGCCCACCTAAACCACCCGAACCTCCCGGACTTCCCACATCCAAGCCCAATGTCCATGATTGGTGCATCGTAGGATGTCTAGGAGTCCACCATGACGTTAACCTCCGGTTACGTCAAATGCATGCATGGCACACATTGAGATGTCCTGGTCCACCTTTGCATACATACGGGTCGGACTAACAGTAGGTTTGTTTGGGGTCGTGTATGAGTCTGTTTTCTTTCCTTTTGTTGTCATCCAGTCTATTGGAAGTCTGCATGTGTCTAGTTGAAGCTTGCATACGTTGAGTCAAGTCGGTCTTTGTACGCTCGCGTTGTCAATCCCTTTCGAGTGTGAGGCAAGTCAGATTCAATGCGTACGTTGTAGACTTGCCGGCTTGTGGGATCGGCTCAACCATTCTTTATCTCGGATGTAGTCACCTACAGGGACCCAGCGGTGATTCCTAGTGAGTCTTCGAGCCGCCTCCTCCCCTTTGAGAGTGACCCACCCTGGAGTGTCCACCTCTGGCCTCATTCCCCAGCAGTGTGTGCATATTGAATTTATACGGGATGAGCAGGTGTCGATTACTTGGAGTGGTGCGTACTCTGCGCTTCCTGGTACGATGATGGATCCGCCGACGTCACGAGCGGCCGCACCCCTTACTCGACGGGGTCGAGTTCTTCCCGGTCGGGGGAGAATTGATGGGGACATCAGAGCAAGACCACTAACTGTTTATTTTGTATTTGAGTCCTTTTAGTTTACATTTATATCCTTGGGAAAACATGTATGCAATTGTAAGGTTTTATAAGCCAATTTGTCATTCCCTAAGGATCTTTGGGTTTTTGTGTAAAAGACCATGTAGGCCATGCAGGACCCTCCACTCATTCCTTATTGGTCCAAGTGGCATCTTGGGGTCCATGTGGGGCTGGTCAAAGTCCTAGGTGGGATTCTAGATGATTGACCATTGAAAGGGGACAATGGGTTTACAAAGTCCAAGATGCCATCCCCTTGGTCAAGGGGGCATCCCCCCCATTTAGTGTTTTTTTATTTGTTCCAATTCACATGGGGAATTAAATATGTTCTATCCCATAACTGCCCCTCCCCTAACCTAGATATGAGGGTAGTATTAGTCATTTTACATTTCATACAAATACCATGTAATTCCTATTTTAGTAGAATTAATGAAAGAATTATTGTGAAATTGCTTGAAGCATTGGAAGGGTGCGCCCCTCTCTCCTCTCTCCTCTCCTCTTGCAAATGAATTTCTGCTAAATATAGGGTGTGAAACCCTTCTTTCTTCTCCTCAACCCCTCTGAGTTCTACTTCTGCCGCCGCTGCCGCCACCGTCGTGTCGCCATCGCGCCACCGCCATCATCGTCGGAGTTCTGCCTAAATCAGGATAGAGCCTCCATGTCTGAATTTTAGCTCCCAGCTCCGTGATCTGATGGAGCCCAAATTTTGAGGGTAGGTTCACCACGCCAATACCCTCTCCCAAAAAACGTTTCCCCTTTTCAAGTCTTCATTTTCTATTTTTCCAATTTCGTGTTCTTCAGCCTTCCAGATCTGTCTGTATTCTGTCCTGTGTCACAGCAACCTAGTTCTTCCTCTGTTCGACCCCTATCCCAATTTCTGATTGAGTCTAAATTTGGACTGGGTGTTCTACCCATCTAAACACGTCTCCACAAATTTTTGCTCGAATTTAGAAGTTCTTTTCCCCTACCAAAAAATTAAAACTCAGTCAAATTTCAGTTCTGTCCTGAACAGTCCAGATCCAATCCACCAGTGTCATAAAATCCGTTTCCCCAACCAAACCTCCTCTCGAAATTCCATAAAAAATACACTCGTCTTCCTTACTCGTCCATCTACAACTTTCATGAAGAGATCAACTTCCTGAACCGATGTTTAAGCCACGGTCAACATATGTTCTCAGGAAACTCCATTTCTGTCGTGAGTTTTTTGTGTCTGTCAGTCAGTCTGTTCATAAATCCACCAAGCAAAATCCAGAGCCATCAAATTTCCTTCCACAGTCCTTGGTTGAAGGATTTTGGATCCGCTTTCCAACGGTATCAATTTCGTGTCGATCCGACATCGGGATTGCTCGCAGCAACCGTTCTCACCAGGTTGCGCGATGTAAAATAGAAGGTTCAGATCCGTGGACATCAGCATCAACACGTGCCGATTGGAGCCGCCTCGCCTTCCACAAGGTGAACCAGAGCCGCCACCTCACAGGGAGCGTCCCTCCAAGAGCCACAGTCACAGCGGTACCACTCCGGGCCAACTCGGACCCACCGACCAGCACGTGGACTCCACAACCAGTAGCTTGCGCTGTCCGAACCGCGCCGATGGGGTGATCAAGTGCTGCCCGTCAACCCAAGATCGGTCCTCCCGGGCCCACTTGTGTAGCCCTTAACCTCCCTGCGTAGACTGGGTGATAATTCACTGCTATAATTATTGCAATATTTTGTTACCGAGAGTTACCATACTTGGCCGGGGTCGTCTTCCCCACGCCCGGAGCGTGCAGGTATCGTGCCCACTCCTCTCTCGGCATTTGCTTTATTTCATATATTTCCGTATGCCGTTGCTAGAGAGCATGTGATAGGATTATTAGCTTGATATTATATATTATCACCACTGCGAGAGAGAGAGCGAGACCCGTCCCATGACTCGATCCAAGCACGGAAGAGCCGACTACCTGAGTCATTGCCGGTTTCTCAACCACGCACGGTCCTATGCATCCCTCGCTAGGGACACCGACGAGCTAGAGTCCCAGGTCGCGTGTCCGTCCCGCATCAAGGATACAAGTGTGCACTGACCTTATTACACATGTATGAAAACATGCATGGACCTTAATATGCATGAAGCAGACAATGCACCGACTCTTTGTATGCAAATGGCACAAAGATGCACCGACCTATTATGTGTAAGGCAAAATGTGCACAAACCTTATGTGGTCATAGCGAAACCTGCACCGACCTCATGTACTCCCAGCGAAACCTGCACCGACTTCATATACTCCCAGCGAAACCTGCACCGACTTATATACTCCCCGCGAAACCTGCACCGACTTATATGCTCACAACAACATCTGCACCGACTCTATAAGCTCACAACAAAACCTGCACCGACTCTATATGCCTAATGCGGACGCTGCACCGACTATGTATGCACATGGTAACTTGCATCGACCTCACTAAGTAAAGACGACGACTAGCACCGACCTGAGGTGTGTGAGCGGCACTACTTGCACCGACCTTATATGCTTTTCTTACACAAACATGCACCGACTGAATGCAAGCACAATGCAGACATGCAACGACCTTAGATTCAGAATAACAAAGTGTGCAGAAATGTTTTATGAAAAGGTCTGACATATAACCAATTCATTAAAATACACAATATTACCATGATCAATATAAAGTCATCAAAGTCAACTCTACAGTCAATAAAGTCAAGTCTATTGTTGCCAATCATTCAAAACACATCATTCAAAACACAATCAATGCATAGCAGTCTTCACACTGCTGATCAACTCTAGAGGAGACCCAACAAGGTGCTAAAACTAACACATATATCAATAAAAAAAGAGATGGGGTTTTACCAAGCTATGGATGCCTTGGTTTATTGAACCCTTTTTTTTATTATTTCCTTCCTCCGAGGCATACCTGCAAAAAAAAATCTTATTTGGAATGCAAAGGTATCCAAGACTTCTTGGGTCCTTCAAGGTTAGCGGCACCTTTGATAGGTGCTCTCCATGACTTCAAAGCATTTAGAGCATCAATGTGCATCAAATAGCAGTTACTCATGGAATGCCCAGCCTGGCCATAATAATGACATGAACTAAGATACTTTGTGTTTTTATTGTGCATATGAGTATGAGCATGAAATTTTTGTGCATAACCAGGGCTATTGTTATAGAAATTTTGTTTTCTGATCAAATGCTAATAGTCCTTGACTGTATGGCCAGATTTCCTACAATGATGACAATAAGGCCTCTTATTAAAAAACAAATTTGGCCTCTTTGGGGCATTGGCTTTTCTCCGAGCCCTTATTTCATCATTTGTCAAAATAAAACAGTCGTGCATTGCATGACCAAATTTATCACAATAGAAACATTGAATTTTTCCTTTTTGTACCACATGATTTTGAAAATGAGCCTTTTTAGCATACATATGAGGATTTTGAAATGAACCCTTTTTGTTCAAATTTACCTTGGCAATTTTGGGTTCATTCAATTTTTTGCATGCATTAGAATCATCAATTTTCATGGTAGTGTTGTCATGCATCACATGACCTGTACTACCACAATAGTGACATGAAGTTTTCTTTTTAGGTGCATATGTGTGTGTGGTAGACTTGTTTACTGTATGCACAGTGTGAGCATGAGTGTTTTTGGCCTGTTTCAATTTTTCAGTCTGATTTTCATTTTTCTTGGAAGTAAACTGGAAGATTTGTAAGTTAGAGGTGCTGTATGATTCAGGGCTGCAATTAAAAGATGTGGAGAGTTTACTTTCAAAGCTCTTTTTGTTAATTGGGTTGAAACTTAGCCCCTCTCTCTAAAAATTTATCTTACTACAAAGCAATTTGTCCAGATTTTTCTGTCTGTCCACAAACCTAGATAGAGAGGTATTCAAGTCAATCACTTGATCTTCCAGAGATATTATTATTAATTCAGAATTAACCATCTCTTTCTCACACTCTACCATTCTAATTTTTAGGACTTCATTAGTGGATTTGTAGTCTTCATTCTCTTTTTGTAGAATCGATAGTTTTTCAGATTCAGATGTGACTACAAATTTTCCTTTTTCCAACATTAGCAATCTATCAGAAATAACATTGTTCAATTCTTCCGATTTTTCATTTTGTTCTTTCAAATTTTTGATCTCTTCAATAAACTTTTTATCATTAGACACAAAACTTAATTTTTCATTCAACTCTTCCTCTCTTTGTTCACATTCTAAGTTCTTGTCTAGTAGGTTTTTATTTTCTTCTCTTAGGGAAGCTATCAGGTCTTTTTGCCATCTAAATCAAGATGAAGACCTTCATTTAGCTCTTTCAAAAATGTGCAATTATTACATGAAGAGTTGCTAGAACATGCAATTTCAGATATCTTTTTGAGTTTTGTATTTTCAATTTCAAGAGTTTTAGTGTTTCTCTGAAGTTTCACAATTTCAGATTTCAGTTTTTCCAGTTCTGAACTACCACTTTCCAGATTTTTCAATTGTTGCCTAAGACACTCATTGTCAGTTTTCAAAACATCTATGACATCATTTTTAGAACTAGACTTTACAGCATCATTCAACTTCTTTTTCAATATTCTAATTTGTTTTCTAGATTTTTCATTCAATTCTATCAACTCAGCATAAGCATTTTCCCAATCCTCTATAGAGAAATTTTTGAAAGGATTGCTTACCTTTTCATCATCACTTTCATCTTCAGTGAGTTGTATGCTGTTGACCATGAGACATGATATTGTCCTTTCATCTTGTGCATTACAGCCAGTTTGTCCAATATCTCCTTGGCGTTCCTGCAATCAAGGACAAACAGAAAGACATTATTATCAACAGCATTTCTTAAGATGTTGAGAACTCTACAATTCTCACTATCTTTCTTCATATGAGCTTTTGACCATTTAGTTGAGTTCTTGGGCAATCTATGTGGACCATTAGAAATCAGAAGCCAAAGTTTGGGATTAGCCACATTAATAAAAGTGCAGATATTACATAGCCACTTCTCAAAGTGGGATCCATCGGAAACGGGTAAAGGATCCATCAAGACAAATTCAGAATGGCAAAATCAACAGTAAAAGAGCACACAAATCTTTTCTCTGTAGACTGTTAAATCTAAAATCAATCAGAGACCCACTCTAACACCAATTGTTAGATGCAATGGCTGGGATCTAAAGGGGGGGGATGAATAGATCCTTTAAAATCTTTTCGCTCAAATGAGATTCACACTAAAATGAAATCCTACGGAAGCTTAATACAAGACTGAACTTTTTACTGAAGTTAGACAGATAGAGCCATACGAGTATGCAAGAGCTTCTCACAGACAACTCTAACTGAATATGAACTGACAAGGCAACAAACTGATTGAGCTCTATCAAGCAAGCAGAATAGATTGAGGATTCTATCAGTTGATACTAAACATGTAAAGAACAATTTAAGAAATTGTCACTTCACTCACAACAACTCTCGAACGCTTAGCACACATTGAGATTGTAGTGTGGAACCTGATCACGCACCGACAAGAACAACCATCAAACACCAAGCATATGATGTAATCACGGCGCAAACTTAATCCACGCTCAAACCTGTGAAGTGGTTAGAGGATAAGGAGAAGACGCACAAGTTCAATCCACATAACAGACAGGATTTTAGGTGGTTTGATCTGCCTTGAAGATCTATGTCCTGTTGGATATATGTTATTTTTTATGATGTCTAACCATGACTCATTTGTGAGTCTTAATTGCTTTTGATGATGCCAGCTTGCATAAGTTTCAGGCGAAGGTGCAAATGCACAGAAATCAAGGTAAAAGGTTGCACAGAAATCAAGGCAAAAGGTTGCACAAAAATCAAGAAAGAGACTGCACAGAAATCAAGGTAAGAGGTTGCACAAAAATCAAGGTAGATCTTACTTAGGGTCATTGCTCCAAGGAACTGAAGAAGTTTCAAAATGTGCACCGACCTCACTAAGCTCAAACAGTAACCTGCACCGACCTTGTTCTGGTCTTGCATCGACCTTTATGTGCATTGGTATGAAAGCTGCACCTACCGTGAATGCTCCAAGTATGAAAGCTGCACCTACCGTGAACGCTCCAAGAATGAAAGCTGCACCGACCCTGCCCTTCATGCAGACCGTGACTGGGCAGAAACAAAGATGTGCACCGAACTTGCTCACAACTGGCACCGACCTTGCCTGGGCGGAATGAAACGTGCACCGACCTACATACGCCTGCCACAGCTACGAGCGGGGAAGATGTGCACCGACCCTAGCTGCGAGCCGGGAAGACATGCACCAACCTTGACTGGGCGGCAGCAGTGATATGCACTGACTTGCATGAAGCCAATAGAAATGTGCACAGACCTTGGTGTGCTAAGCTCTAAACATGCACCGACCGTGAAGTGTGCTTGGAACAGTGATATGCAGCAACCTTCTTGCTGGAGTTCAAATTGTACATGGACCTTGCTCAGGAAGTGCCCCGACTTCTATGCTGCAAACAGTGATATGCATAGACCTACTTAATGGCACTGACCTATATCTGGTGGAACTGAAGCGTGCACCGACATTACTCAGAATGTGCACCGACCTGCATGCGAGGAACCTTGAAGCGTGCACTGACCTTGAAGCTTGCACCGACTTCATCTGAAGGACATCTAAATGTGCACCGACCTCTACTGAAGAGGCTCTTAATGTGGACCGACCCTGCTGAGGACCAAGCTTCGTATGTGCATTTACCAATGCCTGGTAGAATAGTAAACTGCACCGACCTCCACTTAAGAAATCTAAAGTTGCACTGACCTTGCCAAAGGCCAAGGATCTTATCTGCACCGACCTCACTGTTCAAGTCCAGAAGTTGCACCGACCGTATTGAATCAATAGAAGGTGTTTGATGAAATGTCTCAGTGAGCCAAACTACCTCCGTTTTAAGCAGTTTTATGTCATTTTGACTAGGTGTTCCAGAGAGCAAAAATAGGAACCGCAAGTGTCCAAAAACACATCTTTTGAGGTTTGGAAAGGTCTCCTTGGTTAGTCAACCTTTTGGTAATCATGGGTTGCTATATCTGTCCTTTTGGTCAGTGGAAAAGCAAGCTACCTTTTGTGGGAAAAGTCACCTTTCCTGGTTCGTAACTTTTTGCCTCCACCCAATCAGCTGCTCTATCTCTTAGCCTGCATAGGACAAGAGGACGTCCTGACTGTCCTACCTACAGAAAAAGGAGATGCTACAGATCCTTCTTGGAAGGCTCCTCTCACACTCTCTCAGGTCAACCAAAAGCACAAAATGGAAGAAGATTTCTCTGCTACCTCCTTGTCCAACCAGAGGCTGCCAAGGCAAAAGGTTCTTTAAAACCAATAATGATCAAAAAACTCCAAGCGAATGGGAAGGCTCCAAAGCATACTCTATTATATACATGATTGCTCCTTGGAGGGAAAACCGTTCTTGTGCCTGCAGAACTAATCAAATTGCAGTTTGGAAGAAAATCTCTTGACCCTACTGCCCTCTATCTACACTGAACCAATTCGAGAAGAGGCTCATTTCAAAGAAACCTTTTTTATTCCAGCCAACCAGATAAGTCTGTCTTGGAGTGAAAAGTTTCTGCTAGAAGGATACTTCTCATCTATAAATGGGGGAGCCCGTATATGTTGATGTTGCTACTATTGTTGCTATCGCTGCTGTTGCTGCTGCTATCACTGCTGCTGAAGTTAAAGATCAATCCTGAGAGAGAAAGATCAGAACATGAGAAAGATCTGAGTAGGATCCTCATTCAGCCAGCCAACCACTCACTCAGCCATCCAGCTCTGTCCTCATTGCCTCGCAATCTTGCACTGTCATTCGAAGTGTCTCTCGAGCTGTGAAGAAAGAAAAAATCCAAGAGAGGAGTGCAGCCCCTCTCACATCCAGACTGAGCCTAAGGAGAACCCAGATCGGACTTGTGTCCAGATCTATTCCAAGGTGCTACAAGAGCAAATCTAAAGTCACCGTCTGGTTATCCCTTTTTGATTGTGCATTTCCGTGCCTCATCATCAGATCAGGATGGTTTTTCTTTACTGCACTTGCAACATTTTTTTTCTTGTGTTTCTCCTTTTTTCTTGTGTGTGTGTATGGAGGACCTCGTCCTCGTGTGTATGTGTGGAGGACCTCATCCTCGTGTGTGTGTGTGTGTGTGTGTGTGTGTGTGTGTGTGTGTGTGTGTGTGTGTGTGTGTGTGTGTGTGTGTGTGTGTGTGTGTGTGTGTGTGTGTGTGTGTGTGTGTGTGTGTGTGTGTGTGTGTGTGTGTGTGTGTGTGTGTGTGTGTGTGTGTGGAAAACCGTCCCTATCGGTTTATGTGTAGGAAGTGTGCTACGTTTGCAGCGTGTGGTAATGCCTCACCGGGTTTGGTGAGGGGTGGACGTGGGTTGCGGATCTACAACTGAACCACCTTAAAATCCTTGTGTTATGGTTGTGTATTTTATGTGATTGCTCCATATCCCCTATCTCCATTCACAGGTTGGTGTGCTCACTTAATCATATGCAATTGGGGTTATTCTCTTTGCACACTCAAGATTTTAGATCTGCACCTTTGCTTCATCCTTATACCATTTGGGCCTCAGCGTTTTGCCTGCACCCCGTTGGCTACCTGTTGCACTCTTGCACACAGGCACCTAGCTGGTAGCATTGCCAAGGAAATCAGTTTGGTCACACATTCAGCTAGTCATCTCACATTCAGTTAATGGGTGTTGAGATCCCTGTTGTCCAGTGCTATAAGATCACACTCAGTCCTTACACTGTGCTTTACCGTTTCCACTAGAGCCGCTCCTACTCAATCCGCTGTGCTTTGTACTTAGGTACTTTATTTATTCTATAGGAGTGGTTTATGCCAAAGTTCGTGAAAGGATCTATTCATCCCCCCCTTCTAGATCCTATTTCACCATGAGTGACCCAACAATTGGTATCAGAGCCAAGCTCTGTTATTCATAGATCCCACGATCTGCAGAGAAAAGATCCCGGTGTATTTTGAGAAAATGGCTTCATCTGCTACACATGCTTCGATGGTTTTTCTGCCTACTTTTGATGGTTCAGATTTTTCTACATAGCTAGAGAAAATGCTCATTTATGTTAATTCCATAGATCCATAGTTGTGGACTCTTATATACAATGGTCCTCATGAGCTTCCATCAAATACTGATGTCTGGTCAACTGATCAAAGGACCAAAAATGCTGATAACCATGCTGCCTTCAATCTGAGAAGAGCTGGAGTAGATGTCACCATGTTTCCTTTTGTTTCCAGTTGCAGCACGGCCAAGGAGATCCTTTATAGACTGGCCAGTATCCACAAAGAAGAAAATGGGAATCATTGTCTAATGGCCAACAGCCCAGATCAGCCAAGCAATTCATCTTCATCTCAGGTAAACTCTGATCCCGAGGACTTTACCTATGATGAACTTGTGGATGTATATGATGAGTTGGCTAAGCAGCACAAGAACCTTAAGTCTGAAAACAAAAAATTGAGAAAGAAGCTTGAAAATAATCTTGCAGATAGCTCTCCCTATAAAAAAATTATCTGATCTTGAGCAAGTGAATGAAACTCTCATGATTGACCTAGATACACATAAAGATCACATTGCTTGCTTAAAGGATGAAAATACAATCTTGCTAGCTGAAATAACTAGATTGGAAGTAACTGTAAGACAGCTTCAAGATGAATCTAAGTTCTTGTCAAACAACCCAGACTTGACTGAAAATAAGGCTTCTATTAAAGAAAATGAAAATTTGAAAAAGCAAAACAATGAGCTTCTTGCTAAGCTTCAAGCATGTAAAAAAGGTAAGGGTGTTAGTGTTGTTGACTCAGAAAAACTGGCTACCCTTCAACAGGATTTTGATTACTGTAAAACTGTGAACGTAATGTTGAATGAGCAGCTTGCTGCGTGTGAGACAGATATGATTAACTCTGAACAACACATCACTTCACTTGAAAAGGAAATCCAAGATCTGAATAACTCTTTGTCACGAACTGCTCAGGGCCAAGAGAGCCTAGGGAGACTGCCGGGGACTAGAATGAGCTTCCGAAGAAAAGGTTTTGGGCACTATCCTTTGAACAAAAAGTTTTTCAAAAATACTTTGTACACAATTTCTCCTTCCAGCTCTGATGGTGCCTCCTTTTCCCAATCATCCCCAAAACAGTCTGTGATCAAGAAGAACAGAAATCACAACAAAACCAGAAAAAGAAAACCTTAAGGTAAAAACACAGAAATGAAATTGCTTGTTTTGATAAATCTGACAGATACCATGTTTTCCATAAAAAGGATGGTTCTTGTTTTCATTGTGGTCAACATGGTCACTTAATGCATAATAGCCATGCCATGAAAAATGATCTGATTTCATGCAAGTCTGAATGTGATTCCAGTTACTACAAAAAACCAGTCGAGAGAGCCCAGCCCTCCTACTGCTACCATTGTGGTATATCTGGACACACCATGCCAAAGTGCTGGGAATTGAAGGACAAAATTGAGAAACCTCTTGTTCAGTGTTATCGCTGCAAAGAGTATGGCCACACAGTAAAGAACTGCTGGCAAAGGAGAAGAAAGGACAATCCTTGCGCCACCAATATCAACACTCCTGGTCACCCTCAGAAACTCGTCACACTTGGTTAGAGAGGAGTGAGAAATCCTCTTTGTACTGCCCTTATTGTGGGATGGTAGGACATGAAGCATATGACTGTCAAAAAATGAGGAAGGATGACTTGAATGTCTTGATAAATCGGAGGTCTTTGATTAAAAATCTCACTAACCCTGTAGGACCCAAGAAAGCTTGGGTACCTAAACATTTCGAATGAGAATTTTGGCTGCAAGAGTGCCTTAGAGCGAAGCTGAGGATCATCATGAAATAAAAGCTCAAGGCACAGGTATGTACATAAACGCTTTTAATCTCTGTCATCTTGCATGTTTAGGCTAACCATGTAGATAGTGCATCATAAGTCTGTCATGTTGCCAATAACATTCTACAAACTGAATTTGCTTCCGAAAAATGCTAAAACATCCCCCATGGTGTGAGATGAACATCTAAGCTAGACATCTTGCTCACACCTTGTCTGACCTCTGGTATACCAAATGGTGTAGAGTAGAAAGGCAAGTCGAGCATGTCCGGAACTCACACTATGCGTGAGAAGTGTCTCAGATCCATACCTCCTCCTTGTACCAGAGATCATTTATTTCAGATGCATAAGTAATGAGAAATATGTTCTTCTGTTGGAATTAATTTGATGATGAGTTGTTGTCTGCTTCTTGCTAATCAGCCATATGAAATATTTGATTGTTGCTTTTGATGATATCTGCCATGGCTGTATTTATTTATACTCATCACTCATGTGGAGTTTCAACACGTTTGTTGAGTGTCTTGTCTCCATAAGCATTGAACAAAAGGGGGAGCTTAAAAATTAGCAATTCTATTCAGAATGCACTGTAAATGTTTTGTGCTTGCATCATCTTGTTGTCTCATGCACTCCAATGCATATCATGTTAAAGGGTCACAAAAATGCATAATCATTGGCAGCATCTCCACTGCATTGAGTATTCATTCATGTTATAGGCTGCACTTTCCACTGCCAACCCATGCATGTGTTGAGGGGGAGTCAACATCTAATCCCATCTGCATCATTGCACACTCTTGTTGTCATCATGCATAGACAGTGTGCCCTTAGGGGGAGCATGTCCAGTCTTGTAGACTCTGATAAAAATCTCCTGCTGGTCTTAGCATACCCATTCCAGTCTGAGCTCAATGCAAATCCTCAGGGGGAGTGTTCTCTATCCATACCTGCTCTAGTTGATGCTCTCCACTCTTGCAACACTCTCTGCTTGAACCAAACTAGAATGGCTGATATCTGTTTGTGGTTCACCTTAGATTTGATTTGTCTTGAACCTTTTTGAAGGATCTTCTATCTGTCATTAAGCTTGCTATCAGAGTAAATCCTTAAGAAGAATCTCCTTCTGTAGTGTTCTGTGACTGCTTTGAACATGAAAGCTTTTGGTTTAAAATTAATGATTTCTTGAGCCTTGATGTTTAATGGTCTTCAAAATGTTTGTATTTTGGGCTTAATAGATTTTAACTAGCTTTTCATGTTTTGACATGTTTTGCCTTCTTGAATCTGGAAGTTTATCCTTAGTACAAAGGCTTCATTGTTTGAGTACCTTCAATCTAGTATTGTTTTTAAACATTTGTCAAATCTGAAGATTTCTAAAATGGGGCTACATTGATAGCAATGAACTAGCTTTGCTGAGTAACTGGGGATATTGGCATCTGATAAACGTATATCCTTATGCAAAAAGGCGTGTGCTAAGTTTAGTGCTCCTAGGCAGAGCAATGGCATTGGGTTCACTGAGAAACCGAGTTCCTCCACCAAGAAGTGAAGAGGACAGCGTCATGAAGTGTTATGCTACCTCTGTTCTAATAATGGCAAAACGGTAAGCTACACTGAGTAACTGGGGGTACTGGCGTCTAAACAACGTGTACCCTCACGTCAAAAGGTGCATGCTACACTCGATTGCTCATAAAAATAATTTGTGTTCATGTTCAATAATGGTTTGAAAAGAAAAAATTTGAATGTGTTGCACTCATGGATTTAATCAGAGTCATCTAAGTGTTTAGCCTCAATACTTGTTGTATTTGCTCTCAAGGGAGCCATTGGAATTGAATGAGTAAGTTGAGAGGAGGTTAACGTATTTTTAGTATGAATCTCTGGTTCACCTCTAATAAGCTTGAATACAGTCATTCTCAAAAGTTTTTCATTGAGTAGCTCAGAATTCATTAGCGTTAAACCAATCTAAATATAAGGGCTGCATCATCTGAACTCTATATCTGGAGATTCTGAAAAATCTATAACTCTGCTCTTGTGAACTTGGTTTCAGATTAAAGAACCTTCATTCTTTCAACTATTATTTATTGCAGCTTATCTTTCAAGTGTCGACTCCTACAGTCGACATCGTGTGTTCAGACCTCTGTCTCGATGCTCAAGCAACGTCCCTTAAGACAAACCGTCTCTTGATGCTCGTTGACATCTGTCTTGTCTAGACCAATATGCACTATTCATTTAGGCTGCCAGGAAAACATCAACATTTTTGACAGATAGTATCTTGCATCTATCTTGTCATCAGGTGGTATCATGGTCTCAATGCATCTGGCTTCCGATTCCATGTACTTGGGTTGCTTGCATTTCTCATCCCCACACATTGCATCGAAAACCTTAAAAAAATCTGAAAACCAGAAAACCTTTAAATTGTTGAAAAATCAGAAAATCAATTTATGATGTGGTTGCTGTATTACTCTCAAATTGCATCATGTTGCTATGCTAACATCTCCTACATCTAATTGCCTCTCATGACTCAGTTCATGTCACATTGGCATGTATTTCCACATTAAAGACAGCTGCTTGCATACCGATTTTCTTCGCTCCTTTCTTTCATCACTATGCTAGTTATTTGTTTTACCTCCTTTTGATGATGTCAAAGTGATGTGACACAACCCCTTGGACTTAAATTAGCAAGCAAGAACGACCAGGTGATTTCACTCAAGCGGACTCACCCGCGTAGCGTGCACCCGGGTCCGTAGGTGGACCGACGATGGGGATGAGGGCCCGATGTTGGACCTTGGGTTTCCAGTGGTATGGCTAGCTAGGGGAGGACCCCAATGGGCCAGGGATGCCCAATTCACGGGTGGCCGGCACGCCAAGGGCGTGGGATATATGGTTTCTCTCGCAACTCACCCGCGGAGGTTACTCACGTAATTTGTAATATAGTACGAGCACTCACTCACTGACCGACGGCACTAAGATTCAATACTAAGCAAGCAAAATTAATCCAGCAGAGAAGTGTGATCAGGAGCTCACCTGATCGGCGTGAAGATGCCGATCCCGGCCGGAGACGGGGCGAGCGGGGAAGTGTGAATTCCCCGCACACTGCGTCGGTGAAGTTTCTCCCTGTTTAATAGATTACATGAACTACTCCTCACGCAGAAGGGGGAACTAGGGGTGGGGAGATTAAGGTTACAATTAAACACAACCTCCACGCAGGGAGGGGAGCTAAGCCGGCCAGGCGGGGTAGGGAGGGTAGCTAAAGAGGAAACCGATTGACCCCTTTGCCAGTTATGCCCGCTTCTATGACTGCTTGATAGGTAGTCGCTGTTGACACCGCCACGGGCTCTAACGGACTTGGAAGTGACCAAAACTAGTGCCAAATCTTCGCTGATTGATCCAGGAGGGCACCTAAATTTTTGTGGAATTTCCAGATGTCGTCGAAGGTCGGGGCAGATTCTGGAACTAGACCGCTTCGTTCTGGCTCGGACTGGTTCATGAGCACTGCGGCAGGAAGACGAAGTCACCACGAACACTCCCAAAGCCCGAATGATGTGAAACTAATACGGATGCGAACATGGCCAAGTCCTCTTCGAGCAGCAACCAGGAAGGTCACCAGGAAAGGTCGGAGCAGAGAGAAAGAGCCCGTAGAGTCGAGGGGCGTCTCTGCTAGCTCTAACTGGACTAACCGCGCACTCGGGGGAGATTAAATGGAACGGAGAGCTCCGAACTCCGAACTCCGAACGATGCTCCTCTTGCTGCGTTGGACAGAGAACTAGTAGAGGTTCGTCCCGGTCAAATAGCGCACCAAGGGGAGCTAGGATGTGGTCCCAGTAGCTTCTGCACTATGGTTCTGATCTCCACTCGGATGCCAGATGCGTGATCTGACGAGAACGATCCTCCAGGATAGCCTCAAACTCGGATTGAGGCAGAACCGCCTCGCCTACGAAGCTGACTTGAAGAGCTTTCCACCGGTATAAGATATGCCTCAAGAAGACTCAGGGAGAGGTCGGTGGCAATGGTGCAACTAGATACAACACCTGCTGCCTATGAACTAGGATCAGTTTGTGGATGAAGATGGGTGTAGTGGTGGGGATGAGCAGCAGGGAGGATGAGTGGGAGGTGGGGTGTGCGACCAGGGGGTGGGAGAGGGGGCTGGGAAGGTCTCCAAGAGGTGGTGGAATTATAGTTGGGCTTGGGGAAGAGGGAGGGGTGCTTGGGAGATTGAAGAGTCACTTGGGGATGGTGAAGGGGTGTGATGAGGAGTGAATGGGTGTCTAGGAGAGGGAAATTCCACCTAGGGGTTGGAGGGGAATTAAATGGGAGGTATGGGGAAGGGGGAGGGGTTTAATGAGGAGTGAATGGGGGAGAGAGAGAGAGGAAATTTGAAATTTGGGGGAGGGGAGGAGAGAGAATGGGGGTCGCACCCTTTAGAGAGAGAGAGAGAGAGATGGAGAGGGGGAGCTTCTCACTCCAAAGGAACACTCAATTTCTGGAAATTTCTCAAATATTCATTCATTAGTTCTCCAAAGGTGTGTTGGGGTCCTATTTATAGGGAACTCACAATTTACAAAAAGTCCTTGACTTTTGGACTAATGACAAATAACCAAGGGGGGGAAGGGGGCGCCCCTAGGCCAAGCCCATATAATCGGGTCCATTAACCTATCAAACCAACATAATGACTCAAGACTTAAGTAAATAACTACCTAACCTAGGTATTGGACTCAAATAAAAGGAAAATTACAATGATATGACTCAAATAAAATATGAAAATTACATGCCTTGACTCACAAAAAGGTGACGGACACAATGGAGCCATGCTGGCGAGCAATCAGAGCTGTGGAAAAATGTGAAGGGCGAGAGATGCCCCCATCATTCCCCCGGGGTGCGAAAAACTCGACTCCATCGAGTATATGTCCGCCGGGGAAGTGGTGCTCCAATGCAGTTCTGGGCGAGCCAAGCCCTCCAATCTCATCCTCGCGTCCTTAGCCGGGGGACGGCTCTTCATCCTCTCAAGGTGGCTTGGGCACACCCTCTTGCTGGCGATGGTACCCTACTTGCCTAGTATTGCCTCCGTGTGCACACGTCGGACTCTCAGGCTGATATGTGGAGACTCTCCGAGGGTATCACTCACAAAGGTGGGGGTAGGCTCAAGGTGCTCACTGGGTTCCACCGCGGTGCCCTTAGAGGGTGCCGGATCCACCACGCAGAAAGTGGGGTGTATCCCAAAATCCATCGGGAAGTCCAACCCGTAAGCTGGGTTGCCAAAGCCACTCAGAACTTGGAAAGGTCGAAGTCCCCGTGCCCTCAAATTGGAGGTGACCCTAGGGTAGAGCCACTCCAAAGTCATCATCGCCAAGTTGCCAACTTGGAATTCCAAGTTGCGCTCGTGAGCATTTCCATGCTTCTTATGATTCTCACCGCTCGTTGCTTGCTTAAATATTCATGCCATGTACTACGATGCGGTGTGAGTGGGAAATGTATGATATGCAAGGGGGGGGCAAGACAACCATATTTGGACCAATCATGTAGAAATGCCATGGAGACTTCGATGGAATTGGGAGGACCGGGGCATCCATAGGTGTCCCTCTCATGCATGGGTGTGATAAGTGTCGGAGGACCCGGACATCCATGAATACTCCTAACATGCCTAAGACTCATGATGAATGAAGGTGGACCATTACATCAGAATATGGATCACTCATGCTTCCTACTTGACATGTGCATGCTTCCTAATTGACATGTGGGTGATATGAATGAATGGACCCGACTTTTGAATCATGCCAAGTGGTGCGGTACGCCTAGGCACATGCATTCCGATCCCGAAGATGACTTTCATGTGCATGGGTGTGGGGTGGCCTTTGGACTCCCATGTGTAAGGGTTAAAGGGATCTTGAAAGGTGGATATGGGGTGGGTCACTTTCTTGATCTCTAGACGGGTGTTGCCTAAGGTCATGGTTCCTAGGGTGTAAAACCTGGGTCATGGTTGGGGTGGGCTTGGTCCAACATGGTGGGTGTGGGTAGGAAAGGGTGGGTGGTGGGTGATGTGGGTGGGTCACATGGGTACTTGAGCTCCCAAAGGTAGGGGTCAAAGGGATCATGGAAGGGAGACATCATGGGAAGAGGCACTTCCTTGTTCCCTAGGTGTAGATCTTCCTTGGTCATGGCTACCCTTGTGTCGCCCAGGACTTGGGAGAGGTGGGCGCGGTCTAACATGGTGGGTGAGGGTAGGAAGGAGTGAGTGGTAAGTGATGTGGGTGGGTCATATGGGTCCCATAGGAAGGGATTAAAGGGGCCCCGGAAAGGTCTTCCTAGAGGGAGGCACTCTATGTCTTCAAGGTTCCCAAACAGTGAGTCATCCTCCTCCAAGGTAATTGGGCCAAGGTCTCTAGTGGGTTGGCCAATCAAAGCAATTGGAATCTTGATGGGTGGGAAGTGGGCCAATATGGGTTTCTCATCCTTGGGGAGAAAGAGGAGGATTTCACTCGTATAATGGCCTCTAGTGTAGATGGAGGTGATGTAACTGGTGGCGGAGTAAGCTAGGAAGATGGTGCTAGACTCCAATGGTCCTATGGCTAGCATATTGGTCAGGTGGACTTGCCATTGTAAGCAGTCCACTAGCTCCCCTAAGTCTTCCACAAGGTAGGAGGTTTGAAGTGTGACATGGGAAGATCGGGTGGGCACAATTTGGGCTTGATATCCTAAGGGTGAGAGGTAGGGTGGTGAGCTAGGAACGGTGGGGCCCCACTTGAGCCATTGGAGTATGGACTCATTAATGGCGAGAGTGTGCGGCTCATGAGGACCCGGACTAGGAGAGGTGGGTGGAAGTGGGGGGTCTAGGATGTTCTCTATGGTGGGAGGTGGATCCGGATTGGCATCCATCTCCACTTGGGTATGTGTGTGGGCCACAACTTCCAAGGATAATGGGGTAGGAAAGTCAATGGTGGTTGGTGTGATAATGGTCGGTGCATGGTACTCCCGGGGTGGTGAACAAGGGTGGACTTGGGTTGGGCTTGGTCGGGGAAGTTCTTGGGTTGGAGTTGGGGTCAGGGGTGGAAGATCGGTTGGTTGAAGAGGTTTGGATTGGGGTGCGTAGATCATTCTAAGATCGGTCCTCATTTCATCCCAAGATTCAATGGGTGCTTCCCCTTTGGCTTCTCTCAAACCTATAATGTTCTCCCATTCTTTCCTAGCTTGGCGCCAGAGCAAACTCTTGGCATAGTTGACTTGCATAGGCCCTGATAGAGTGAACCTCCCAAAGTGTCGATCTATGGAGTCCTCCCACTCTAGATATATACTAGGGTGGGTTGCGTCGAACACAAAGGCTTCTAATGGGCCTAAGAGCGGTGAATATGCCAAGTATGAGGTAGTCATGATGGTGGACAAGGGTGATGCACCGGGTCACTCAAAAGGTAATGTGCCCTAGGAACAACTTGATAGAGACAAGTTTTGAACTTGCTCTGATACCAAATTGATGTGACACAACCTTTTGGACCTAAATTAGCAAGCAAGAACGACCCGGTGATTTCACTCAAGCGGACTCACCCGCGTAGCGTTCACCCGGGTCCGTAGGTGGACCGGCGATGGGGATGTGGGTCCGTGGTTGGACCTTGGGGTTCCAGTGGTATGGCTTGCTGGAGGAGGACCCCAATGGGCCAGGGATGCCCAATTCATGGGTGGCCGGCACGCCAAGGGCGTGGGATATAAGGATTCTCTCGCAACTCGCCCGCGGAGGTTACTCACGTAATTTGTAATATAGTCCGAGCACTCACTCACTGACCGATGGCACTAAGATTCAATACTAAGCAAGCAAAATTAATCCAGCAGAGAAGTGTGGTCAAAAGCTCACCTGATCGGCATGAAGACGCCGATCCCGGCTGGAGACGGGGCGAGCGGGGAAGTGTGGGTTCCCCGCACACTGCGTCGGTGAAGCTTCTCCCTGTTTAATAGATTACATGAACTACTCCTCACACAGGAGGGGGAACTAGGGGTGGGGAGATTAAGGTTACAATCAAACACTACCTCCACGCAGGGAGGGGAGCTAAGCCGGCCAAGCGGGGTAGGGAGGGTAGCTAAAGAGGAAGTCGATTGACCACTTCGCCGGTTCTGCCCACTTCTGTGACTGCTTGATAGGTAGTCGCTGTTGGCCCTGCCACAGGCTCTAACGGACTTGGAAGTTACCAAAACTAGTGCCAAATCTTCGCTGATTGATCCAGGAGGGCTATTGAATTTTTGAGGAATTTCCAGACGTCGTCGAAGGCCGGGGCAGATTCTGGAACTGGACTGCTTTGTTCTTGCTCGGACTGGTTCCTGAGCACTGCAGTAGGATGACGAAGTCGCCACGAACACTCCCAAAGCCCGAATGACGTGAGACCAAAGCGGATGCGAACGTGGCTGAGTCCTCTTTGAGCAGCAACTAGGAAGGTCACCAGAGGAGGTCAGAGCAGAGAGAAAGAGCCCGTAGAGTGGAGGGGCGTCTCTGTTGGCTCTGACTGGACTGAACAGCGCACTCGGGGGAGATTAAATTGAACGGAGAGCTCCGAACTCTGAACGACGCGCCTCATGCTGCGTTGGACAGAGAACTGGTAGAGGTTCGTCCCGGTCAAACAGCGCACCAAGGGGAGCCGGGATGTTGTCACAGTAGCTTCTGCACTATGGTTCTGATCTCCACTCGGATGCCAGATGCATGATCTGACCAGAACGATCCTCCAGGATAGCCTCAAACTCGGATTGTGATGGGACCGCCTCGCCTACGAAGCTGACTTGAAGTGCTTTCTGCCAGTATAGGATATGCCGCAAGAAGACTCATGGAGCGGTTAGTGGCGATGCTGCAACCAGATATAACACCTGCTACCTGCGAACTGGGATCAGTTTATGGATGAAGATGGGTGTAGTGGTGGGGATGAGCAGCAGGGAGGATGAGTGGGAGGTGGGGTGTGCGACCAGGGGGTGGGAGAGGGGGCTGGGAAGGTCTCCAAGAGGTGGTGGAATTATGGCTGGGCTTGGGGAAGAGGGAGGGGTGCTTGGGAGATTGAAGAGTCACTTGGGGATGGTGAAGGGGTGTGATGAGGAGTGAATGGGTGTCTAGGAGAGGGGAATTCCACCTAGGGGTTGGAGAGGAATTAAATAGGAGGTATGGGGAAGGGGGAGGGGTTTAATGAGGAGTGAATGGGGGAGAGAGAGAGAGGAAATTCAAAATTTGGGGGAGGGGAGGAGAGAGAATGGGGGTCGCCCCCTTTAGAGAGAGAGAGAGAGAGAGAGAGAGAGAGAGGGAGAGGGGGAACTTCTCACTCCAAAGGAACACTCAATTTCTGGAAATTTCTCAAATATTCATTCATTCATTCATTAGTTCTCCAAAGGTGGGTTGGTGTCCTATTTATAGGGAACCCACAATTTACAAAAAGTCCATGACTTTTGGACTAATGACAAATAACCAAGGGGGGGAAGGGGGCGCCCCTGGGCCAAGCCCATATAATCGGGTCCATTAACCTATCAAACCAACATAATGACTCAAGACTTAGGTAAATAACTACCTAACCTAGGTACTGGACTCAAATAAAAGAAAAATTACAATGATATGACTCAAATAAAATATGAAAATTACATGCCTTGACTCACAAAAAGGTGACAAACAAAATGGAGCCATGCTGGCGAGCAATCAGAGCTGTGGAAAAATGTGAAGGGCGAGAGATGCCCCCATCATTCTCCCGGGATGCGAAGAACTCGACTCCATCGAGTATGGGTCAGTCGGGGAAGTGGTGCTCCAATGCAGTTCCAGGCGAGCCAAGACCTCCAATCTCATCCTCGCGTCCTTAGCCAAGGGTCGGCTCTTCATCCTCTCAAGGTGGCTTGGGGACACCCTCTTGCTGGCGATGGTAACCTACTTGCCTAGTATTGCCTCCGTGTGCACATGTCGGACTGTCAGGCTGATATGTGGAGGCTCTCCGAGGGTATCACTCACAAAGGTGGGGGTAGGCTCAAGGTGCTCACTGGGTTCCACCACGGTGCCCTTAGTGCCAGATCCGCCACGCAGAAAGTGGGGTGTATCCCAAAATCCATCGGGAAGTCCAACCCGTAAGCTGGGTTGCCAAAGCCACTTGGAACTTGGAAAGGTCCAAGTCATTGTGCCCTCAAATTGGAGGTGACCCTATGGTAGAGCCACTCCAAAGTCATCATTGCCAAGTTTCCAACTTGGAATTCCATGTGGCGCTCCCGAGCTTTTCTCCACTTCTTGTGATTCTCACCGCTCGTTGCTTGCTTAAATATTCATGCCATGTACTACGATGCAGTGTGAGTGGGAAATGTATGATATGCAAGGGGGGGCCAGGACAGCCATATTTGGACCAATCATGTAGAAATGCCATGGAGACTTCGATGGAATTGGGAGGACCGGGGCATCCATAGGTGTCCCTCTCATGCGTGGGTGTGATAAGTGCCGGAGGACCCGAACATCCATGAATACTCCTAACATGCCTAAGACTCATGATGAATGAAGGTGGACCATTACATCCGAATGTGGATCACTCATGCTTCCAACTTGACATGTGGGTGATATGAATGAATGGACCCGACTTATGAATCATGCCAAGTGGTGCGGTACGCCTAGGCACATGCATTCCTATCCCAAAGATGACTTTCATGTGCATGGGTGTGCGGTGGCCTTTGGACTCCCATGTGAAAGGGTCAAAGGGATCTAGAAAGGTGGATATAGGGTGGGTCACTTTCTCGATCTCTTGATGGGTGTTGCCTACGGTCATGGTTCCTAGGGTGTAACCTGGGTCATGGTTGGGGTGGGCTTGGTCCAACATGGTGGGTGTGGGTAGGAAAGGGTGGGTGGTGGGTGATGTGGGTGGGTCACATGGGTACTTGATCTCCCAAAGGTAGGGGTCAAAGCGATCATGGAAGGGGGACATCATGGGAAGAGGCACTTCCTTGTTCCCTAGGTGTAGATCTTCCTTGGTCATGGCTACCCCTGTGTCGCCCAGGACTTGGGAGAGGTGGGCGCGGTCTAACATGGTGGGTGAGGGTAGGAAGGAGTGAGTGGTAAGTGATGTGGGTGGGTCATATGGGTCCCATAGGAAGGGATCAAAGGGGCCCCGGAAAGGTCTTCCTAGAGGGAGGCACTCTATGTCTTCAAGGTTCCCAAACAGTGAGTCATCCTCCTCCAAGGTAATTGGGCCAAGGTCTCTAGTGGGTTGGCCAATCAAAGCAATTGGAATTTTGATGGGTGGGAAGTGGGCCAATATGGGTTTCTCATCCTTGGGGAGAAAGAGGAGGATTTCACTCGTATAATGGCCTCTAGTGTAGATGAAGGTGATGGAACCGGTGGCGGGGTAAGCTAGGAAGATGGTGCTAGACTCCAATGGTCCTATGGCTAGCATATTTGTCAGGTGAACTTGCCATTGTAAGCAGTCCACTAGGACCCCTAAGTCTTCCACAAGGTAGGAGGTTTGAAGTGTGACATGAGAAGACCGGGTCGGCACAATTTGGGCTTGATATCCCAAGGGTGAGAGGTAGGGTGGTGAGCTAGGAACGGTGGGGCCCCACTTGAGCCATTGGAGTATGGACTCATTAATGGTGAGAGTGTGCGGCTCATGAGTACCCGGACTAGGAGAGGTGGGTGGAAGTGGGGGGTCTAGGATGTTCTCTATGGTGGGAGGTGGATCTGGATTGGCATCCATCTCCACTTGGGTATGTTCGTGGGCCACAACTTCCAAGGATAATGGGGTAGGAAAGTCTATGGTGGTTGGAGTGATAATGGTCGGTGCATGGTCTCCCAGGGTGGGGAACAAGGGTGGACTTGGGTTGGGCTTGGTCGGGGAAGTTCTTGGGCTGGAGTTGGGGTCGGGGGTGGAAGATCGGTTGGTTGAAGAGGTTTGGATTGGGGTGCGTAGATCTTTTTAAGATCGGTCCTCATTTCATCCCAAGATTCAATGGGTGCTTCCCCTTTGGCTTCTCTCAAACCTACAATGTTCTCCCATTCTTTCCTAGCTTGGCGCCAGAGCAAACTCTTGGCATAGTTGACTTGCATAGGCCCTGATAGAGTGAACCACCCAAAGTGTCGATCTATGGAGTCCTCCCACTCTAGATATATACTAGGGTGGGTTCCGTCGAACACAAAGGCTTCTAATGGGCCTAAGAGTGGCGAATATGCCAAGTATGAGGTAGTCATGATAGTGGACAAGGGTGATGCACCGGGTGACTCAACAGGTAAATGCGCCCTAGGACCAACTTAATAGAGACAAGTTGTGAACTTGCTCTGATACCAAATTCATATGACACAACCCTTTGGACCTAAATTAGCAAGCAAGAATGACCCGGTGATTTCACTCAAGCGGACTTACCCACGTAGCGTTCACCTGGGTCCGTACGTGGACCGGCGATGGGGATGAGGGTCCGGGGTTGGACCTTGGGGTTCCAGTGGTATGGCTAGCTAGGGGAGGACCCCAATGGGCCTGGGATGCCCAATTCATGGGTGGCCGGCATGCCAAGGGCGTGGGATATAAGGTTTCTCTCGCAACTCACCCGCGGAGGTTACTCACGTAATTTGCAATATAGTCCGAGCACTCAGTCACCGACCGATGGCACTAAGATTCAATACTAAGCAAGCAAAATTAATCTAGCAGAGAAGTGTGGTCAGGATCTCACCTGATCGGCTTCAAGATGACAATCCCGGCCGGAGATGGGGCGAGCGGGGAAGTGTGGGTTCCCCGCACACTGCGTCGGTGAAGCTTCTCCCTGTTTAATAGATTACATGAACTACTCCTCACGCAGAAGGGGGAACTAGGGGTAGGGAGATTAAGGTTATAATCAAACACTACCTCCATGTAGGGAGGGGCGCTAAGCCGGCCAGGTAGGGTAGGGAGGGTAGCTAAGGAGGAAGCCGATTGACCCCTTCACCGGTTCTGCCCGCTTCTGTGACTGCTTGATAGGTAGTCGCTGTTGACACCGCCACAGGCTCTAACGGACTTGGAAGTCACCGAAACCTATGCCAAATCTTCGCTGATTGATCCAGGAGAGCTCTTGAATTTTTGTGGAATTTTCAGACGTCGTCGAGGGCCGGGGCAGATTCTGGAACTGGACCGCTTCGTTCTGGCTCGGACTGGTTCCTAAGCACTGCAGCAGTAAGACGAAGTCGCCAAGAATACTCCCGAAGCCCGAATGACGTGGGACTAAAGAGGATGCAAACGTGGCCGAGTCCTCTTCGAGAAGCAACTAGGAAGGTCACCAGGGGAGGTCGGAGTAGAGAGAAAGAGCCCGTAGAGTGGAGGGGCGTCTCTGCTGGCTCTGACTGGACTGACCTACGCACTCGAGGGAGATTAAATGGAACGGAGAGCTCCCAACTCCGAACGACGCTCCTCTTGCTGCGTTGGATATAGAACTGGTAGAGGTTCGTCCCAGTCAAACAACGCACCAAGGAGAGCCGGGATGTGGTCGCAGTAGCTTCTGCACTATGGTTATGATCTCTACTCGGATGCCAGATGCATGATCTGACGAGAACGATCCTCCAGGACAACCTCAAACTCGGATTGAGGCAGGACCGCCTCGCCTACGAAGCTGACTTGAAGAGCTTTCCGCCAGTATAGAATATGCCACAAGAAGACACAGGGAGCGATCGGTGGTGACGTAGCAACCAGATACAACACCTGCTGCCTGCGAACTGGGATCAGTTTGTGGATGAAGATGGGTGTAGTGGTGGGGATGAGCAGTAGGGAGGATGAGTGGGAGGTGGGGTGTTCGACCAGGGGGTGGGAGAGGGGGCTGGAAGGTCTCCAAGAGGCAGTGGAATTATGGTTGGGCTTGGGGAAGAGGGAGGTGTGCTTGGGACATTGAAGAGTCACTTGGGGATGGTGAAGGGGTGTGATGAGGAGTGAAGGGGTGTCTAGAAGAGGGGAATTCCACCTAGGGGTTGGAGGGGAATTAAATGGGAGGTATGGGGAAGGGGGAGGGGTTTAATGAGTAGTGAATGGGGGAGAGAGAGAGAGGAAATTTGAAATTTGGGGGAGGGGAGGATAGAGAATGGGGGTCGCCCCCTTTAGAGAGAGAGAGAGAGAGAGAGAGAGATGGAGAGGGGGAGCTTCTCAATCTAAAGGAACACTCAATTTCTGGAAATTTCTCAAATATTCATTCATTAGTTCTCCAAAGGTGGGTTGGGGTCCTATTTATAGGGAACTCACAATTTATAAAAAGTCCTTGACTTTTGGACTAATGACAAATAACCAAGGGGGGGAAGGGGGCGCCCCTGGGCCAAGCCCATATAATCGGGTCCATTAACCTATCAAACCAACATAATGACTCAAGACTTAGGTAAATAACTACCTAACCTAGGTACTGGACTCAAATAAAAGGAAAATTACAATGATATGACTCAGATAAAATATGAAAATTACATGCCTTGACTCACAAAAAGGTGACGGACACAATGGAAGCCATGCTGGTGAGCAATCAGAGCTGTAGAAAAATTTGAAGGGCGAGAGATGCCCCCATCATTCCCCCGGGGTGCGAAGAACTCGACTCTGTCGAGTATGGGTCCGTCGGGGAAGTGGTGCTCCAATGCAGTTCCGGGCGAGCCAAGACCTCCAATCTCATCCTCGCGTCCTTAGCCGGGGGACGGCTCTTCGTCCTCTCAAGGTGGCTTGGGCACACCCTCTTGCTGGTGATGGTACCCTACTTGCTTAGTATTACCTATGTGTGCACACGTCGGACTCTCAGGCTGATATGTGGAGGCTCTCCGAGGGTATCACTCACAAAGGTGGGGGTAGGCTCAAGGTGCTCACTGGGTTCTACTGCGGTGCCCTTAGAGGGTGCCGGATCCGCCACGTAGAAAGTGGGGTGTATCCCAAAATCCATCGTGAAGTCCAACCCGTAAGCTGGGTTGCCAAAGCCACTCGGAACTTGGAAAGGTCCAAGTCCTCGTGCCCTCAAATTGGAGGTGACCCTAGGGTAGAGCCACTCCAAAGTCATCATCGCAAAGTTGCCAACTTGGAATTCCAAGTGGTGCTCGCGAGCTTTTCCCCGCTTCTTTTGATTCTCACCGCTCGTTGCTTGTTGCTTGCTTAAATATTCATGCCATGTACTACGATACGGTGTGAGTGGGAAATGTATGATATGCAAGGGGGGGCCAGGACAACCATATTTGGACCAATCATGTAGAAATGCCATGGAGACTTTGATGGAATTGGGAGGACCGGGGCATCCATAGGCGTCCCTCTCATGCGTGGGTGTGACAAGTGCCGGAGGACCCAGACATCCATGAATACTCCTAACATGCCTAAGACTCATGATGAATGTAGGTGGACCATTACGTCTGAATATGGACCACTCATGCTTCCTACTTGACATGTGGGTGATATGAATGAATGGACAGGACTTTTGAATCATGCCAAGTGGTGCGGTACGCCTAGACACATGCATTCCTATCCCAAAGATGACTTTCAAGTGCATGGGTGTGGGGTGGCCTTTGGACTCCCATGTGAAAGGGTCAAAGGGATCTAGAAAGGTGGATATGGGGTGGGTCACTTTCTCGATCTCTAGACGGGTGTTGCCTAAGGTCGTGGTTCCTAGGGTATAACCTGGGTCATGGTTGGGGTGGGCTTGGTCCAACATGGTGGGTGTGGGTAGGAAAGGGTGGGTGGTGGGTGATGCGGGTGGGTCACATGGGTACTTGAGCCCCTAAAGGTAGGGGTTAAAGGGATCATGGAAGGGAGACATCATGGGAAGAGGCACTTCCTTGTTCCCAAGGTGTAGATCTTCCTTCGTCATGGCTACCCTTGTGTCGCCCAGGACTTGGGAGAGGTGGGCGCGGTCTGACATGGTTGGTGAGGGTAGGAACGAGTGAGTGGTAAGTGATGTGGGTGGGTCATATGGGTCCCATAGGAAAGGATCAAAGGGGTCCTAGAAAGGTCTTCCTAGAGGGAGGCACTCTATGTCTTCAAGGTTCCCAAACGGTGAGTCATCCTCCTCCAAGGTAATTGGGCCAAGGTCTCTAGTGGGTTGGCCAATCAAAGCAATTGGAATCTTGATGGGTGGGAAGTGGGCCAATATGGGTTTCTCATCCTTAGGGAGAAAGAGGAGGATTTCACTCGTATAATGGCCTCTAGTGTAGATGGAGGTGATGGAACCGGTGGCGGGGTAAGCTAGGAAGATGGTGCTAGACTCCAATGGTCTTATGGCTAGAATATTGGTCAGGTGGACTTGCCATTGTAAGCAGTCCACTAGGTCCCCTAAGTCTTCCATAAGGTAGAAGGTTTGAAGTGTGACATGGGAAGACCGGGTGGGCACAATTTGGGCTTGATATCCCAAGGGTGAGAGGTAGGGTGGTGAGCTAGGAACGGTGGGGCCCCACTTGAGCCATTGGAGTATGGACTCATTAATGGCGAGAGTGTGCGGCTCATGAGGACCCGGACTAGGAGAGGTGGGTGGAAGTGGGGGGTCTAGGATGTTCTCTATGGTGGGAGGTGGATCCGGATTGGCATCCATGTCCACTTGGGTATGTGTGTGGGCCACAACTTCCAAGGATAATGGGGTAGGAAAGTCTATGGTGGTTGGAGTGATAATGGTTGGTGCATGGTACTCCCGGGGTGGTGAACAAGGGTGGACTTGGGTTGGGCTTGGTCGGGGAAGTTCTTAGGTTGGAGTTGGAGTCGGGGGTGGAAGATCGGTTGGTTGAAGAGGTTTGGATTGGGGTGCGTAGATCTTTCTAAGATTAGTCCACATTTCATCCCAAGATTCAATGGGTGCTTCCCCTTTGGCTTCTCTCAAACCTACAATGTTCTCCCGTTCTTTCCTAGCTTGGCGCCAGAGCAAACTCTTAGCACAGTTGACTTGCATAGGCCCTGATAGAGTGAACCTTTCAAAGTGTCGATCTATGGAGTCCTCCCACTCTAGATATATACTAGGGTGGGTTCCGTCGAACACAAAGGCTTCAAATGGGCCTAAGAGTGGCGAATATGCCAAGTATGAGGTAGTCATGATGGTGGACAAGGGTGATGCACCGGGTGTGATGTGATACCACCTTGGGGTGATGACCACAAGACAATATGACCCTTGGACCTAAGGTTGCAAGCAAGCAAATTGGCGATGATACCACTCGAGCGGCTCACTCGCTTGGTGCACACTTGTGCCCGTGGACAACTAAACGATAATGGATAGGGTCCGGGGTGGGACAATGATGCTCCGGTGCTTGGCAAGCTTGGGGAGAACCCCAATTGGGCCAGGGATGCCCACTCACGGGCGGCCGTCACACCATGGGTGTGGGTTGAAATGGCTCGCTCACAACTCGCCCGCGATGGACACTCACGTGATCGGCAATTTGGGCCGGGCCCTCGCTCTCCGTCCGATGCAGCAAAGCAACAATACTAAGCTAAGCAAATTATATTAACTAGCAAGGAAAGGGGGACCGAGGCTCACCTAGCCGGCGTGAAGACACCGACTCCGGCCGAAGACGGGGGTGAGCGGGGAGGCAAGGGTTTGCGCCCGCAAGCCGCATCGGTGTTGCTTCAAAACCTGCGAGAATATTATTACATGAACTACACCTCTCGCAGGAGGGGTGAACTTGGGGTGGGGATTAAACTTATTACAATCAATACTACCTCCTCGCAGGGAGGGGCCTTCAGCCGGCCAAGCGGGGAGGGGGAATTGGGCGAGGACACCCGACTTTCCAAGCTTCCCCAGTTCTGCCAATCTTCAGGTTCGCTGGACAGAGGGTTGATGACGACGCTGCCACGGGCTCCTCGGAACTCCAAACTTGACGAAACTGGTGCCAAAAGTTGCCCAACTGACAGAGGATGATGCCTGAATTTTTGGGGAAGCTTTGGAACTCGGGGCTGATCGGACCGGTGACTAGAGCAGGACAGCAACACTCTACCTTTGACTGATGCAGAACTGATGCAGCAACTTGCAGAAGGCACTGTGGTCGCTCCCGAACTCCAAATCGAACGAAACTGGACCCACTGGTGGCAGACTGCACACTCCGACGAAAAATTTCAGAACAAATAGCTCCGGCAGGTGAATGGCGTCGTTCTTTCTGGTATTGATGGAGGACTAGACGAAGAAGAATTTTGTAGAAGGAAGCGTGCTCGAATTCCTCCAAGGTTGGCCGCAGAACAGCTTCCAATATTGCTCCGGTCTTCAGTCTGGGACAGATTGCGCAGTCGTTGAAGATGATGTTCCTCCGGACAGCTCCGAACTCGAATGCCGGCGAGACCACCACCGTTGGAAAGCTAACGCGTAGACGATTCCATCAATGTAGGCCTTGCCATCTGAATCTTTGAGAGATGGTCGTGGCTGCCTCTGCAAGTCACTGCTTTTCTGAAACCTGCAACAGGGACAGAATAGGTGGAGGAGAGGGTGTGGGGAAGGGCATGAACAAGGGCTTATTTGGTGGATGGGGAAGGGGGGGTGCGACCTTGGGTGGTTAGGGAGGTGGGGAGATGAAAGGGCACAGCCCAAGGGAGAGGGAAATTCAAAATTTGGCCTAGGGAAGGGCTCTTTCAGTCTTGGGGAGAGGGAAGGTTGCTTGGGAGAGTGGAAAGGTGCCTAGGAGAAGGGGTTTCCACCTAGGGGTTGGAGGGGGAATTGAATGAGTGCATGGGGAAGGGGAAGAGGCCTTAATGAGGGGTGAATGGGGAGGAGAGAGAATAGATTTTGAAATTGGGGTGGGGAGGAGAGAGAGAGGGGGCACAACCCACTTAGAGAGAGTGATAGTAAGAGAGAGAGAGAGATATTGAGAGGGAACTAGAAGGTGTGGAAATTTTCTGTATTCAATATTCAAGCATAATTGTTACAAATGAGAGAGGGGTGGGGCTATTTATAGACCCCACACTTTTCCTAAGACCAAACTGACCCTGACAAACTAACTAATGACCAAACAGTCCAAGGGAGGGGCGCCCCTGGGCCTAGCCCAATGAATTGGGCCCATTAACCTATCAAACCAACATAATGACTTCAAGACTTAGGAAAATGACTTTCTAACCTAGGTACATGACTCAATAAAAGGAAAAATTACATGTTTAAGACTCAAATAAAAATAAGAAAATTACATGACTCGACTCACAAACACATGAGGAACATAATAGCGTACACCGACGATCAATCCGAGCTTCAGAAAATGTGGAGGGTCAAGGGATGTCCCCATCATACCCCCGGGGTGGGGAAAACTCGACCCTGTCGAGTATGGGTCCACCGGGGAAGTAGCATCCCAAACGCAGTTTCGGGCGAACCTTGTTCTCCAAACTCGACCCATGTCCATAGCCGAGGAACGGTGCTTCCACCCGACAAAGTGGCTCGGACACACCCTTAGGCTGGCGAAGATATCTTGCTTTGCTTAGTATTGCCGCCATGTGCTGGAGTCGGGCTCTCGGGCTAGTTTGTGGTGGCACTCCGAGGGTGTCTCTCACAAGGATAGGTGTAGGCTCAAGACACTCACTAGGATCCACCGCGGTACCCTTAGAGGGTGCCGGATCCGCCACGTGGGAAGTGGGATGAATCCCAAAACCCATTGGTAAGTTCAACCCGCAAGCCGGGTGCCAAGGCCACTCGGAACTTGGCAAGGTCCAAGTCCTCGTGCTCTCAAATTGGAGGTGACTCTAGAGTAGAGCCACTCCAAAATCATCATCATCATCAAGTCGCCAACGTGGAATTTCAAGTGGCGCTCACGAGTTTTTGCCCGCTTTTTGTAATTCTCACCGCTTTTTGCTTGATGCATGTTTTGATGCATATGCCATGTACTAAGATGCGGTGTGAGTGAATAGTGCGTGGTATGCAAAGGTGGTCCAGGGCAACCACATGTAGACCTATCATGCATTGATGTTATGAAGACTTTGAATGTCTTGGGAGGACCGGGGCATCCATAGGTGTCCCTTTCATGTGTGAGTGTGATGAGTGCCGGGGGACCCGGACATCCATGAATGCTCCTAACATGCTTGAGATTTATGATGAATGATGGTGGACCATTACAACCAAATATTGACCACTCATGTTTTCTTCTTGACCTGTGGGTGATATGAATGAATGGACCCGACTTTCTAATCATGTCAAGTGGGGTGGTATGCCTAAGCACATGCATTTCAATCCTAGTGATGACTTCTATGTGCATAGGTGTGGGGTGGCCCTTGAGCTTCCATTCGTATGAGTCAAAGGGATCTAAGAAGGGAGACGTCATGGAGTGGGGCCATCTATCAATCCCATTGTGTATGTTGCCTATGGTTAAGACTTCTTTGGTGTAACCCAATTCTAGGAAGGGAAGGTTTTGGGTTATCATGGGTGGTAAGGGTAGGGTAAGGTGGGTGGTGAATAAGGTGAGTGGGTTACATTGAGATCTAGGCTCCCATAGAAAAGGGTCAAAGGGATCATGGTAAGGGTCACCTTGGTAGGGGTACTCTAAGCTCTCAAGGTCCTCGAATGGTGAGTCATCCTCCTCAATAATTGGGCCAAGGTTGCTAATGGGTTGACCGATCAAAGCACTTGGGATCTTAATGGTTGGGAAGTGGACTAGGATAGGTTCTTCCTCCATGGGAAGAAGGAGGATGATCTCACTAGTAACTTGGCCATTAGTGTAGATGGAAGTGATGGAGCCAATGGAGGGATATGCTAGGCTAATGGTGTTAGTTTCGGACGGCCTCAAGGCTAGCATATTGGTCAAGTGAATTTGTCAATGTAGGTAGTTCACTAAGTCTCCCAAATCTTCCACACAATAGGAAGTTTGATAAGTGACATGTGGTTGAATGGGAATGATTTGGGATTGATGTCCCATGGGTAGGTGGCATGGTTGTGAACTAGGAATGGTGAGACCTTTCTTGAGCCATTGGAGTATGGACTTATCTATGGTGAGGTTGGGTGTCTCTAGAGGAGCTAGGCTAGAGGTATGTGAGTTGTTTGGCCTTTGGATTTCCTCTATGTTGGGAGGTGGATTCGGATGGGCATCCTTCTCCACTTGGGTAGGTGTGTGGGTAGCAACTTCTATTGCTAATGGAGTAGGGGGATCTATGGTGGGTGGTTTGGTGATAGCTAGCGTATGACACACTCGGGGTGGGGAACAAGCATGGGCTTGGGTTGGGATAGGAAGGGGAAGTAGAGGAGGCCTAGGTTGGGGAAAGATTGGTGTAGGAAGTGGGAGGTGGGTTGGGTGAGGGGTTTTGGGTTGATTTATTTTGGGAGATGTGTCCCTTTTTGGGGACGATGGTGGGTTTCTGGTGGTGGTCAAGGGGGCTTGTGGGGTACGGGTTTGGTGAGGGGTTTTGGGTTTGGGGGTGGTGGCCATTATGGGCCTAGGTGGAGGGGTGGATGCGGTGTCCACTTGGTTTTTAATGGTGAGGGTTGGATAAGTGGTGGTCACCATGGAGGGAATTGGGTCGGTTAGGGGTCTCTTGTCCTTGGGATCGTTTGGGGTGGAAGTGGGGGCTAAAGGGGCTTGACTAGTGTAGGTTAGGGAAGGGGGGTTTGGTTGGGGTGTGGGGACCCTCATGGGGTTAGGTGGGGAGGTGGAGGCCTTGGACACTTGGGTTCTAGTGGTAAGGGTTTGGACGGGTGGGGTTGGAGGAGTGGGAGTGCTCCTCGAGTTTTGGTAACCCGGGTAGGAGGGAGGAGGTCGAGGAGTGTAGACTTTCCTAAGTTCGGCTCTCATGTTCTCCCATGTGTTAATAGGCTCTAGCCTCATAACCCTCCTAAATTGTTCAATGAACTTCCACCTATCCTCGGCATGGTACACAAGTCGACTCTTGGCAAGGTAGATTTTCATGGGTTCAATCATTGGATTCCTTTTAAAGTATTTGTCCATGTTTTCCTCCCACTCTAAATATGCACTAGGGTGGTATCCGTTAAAGATAAGTTCCTCAAATAGGACTTTATCCAAAGGGGTGTCAATCGGACCTTTGCGGAGGGCCGAGTGAGATAGATGTGACTTACATGAAGTAGCCATGCTAGTGGACAAAAGAGATGCAACCGAAGACTCTAAATGCATATGAGCGTCCTAGGACCAACTTGATAGAGACAAGTTGTGAACCTGCTCTGATACCACTTGATGTGATACCACCTTGGGGTGATGACCACAAGACAATATGACCCTTGGACCTAAGGTTGCAAGCAAGCAAATTGGCGATGATACCACTCGAGCGGCTCACTCGCTTGGTGCACACTTGTGCCCGTGGACAACTAAACAATAATGGATAGGGTCCGGGGTGGGACAATGATGCTCCGGTGCTTGGCAAGCTTGGGGAGAACCCCAATTGGGCCAGGGATGCCCACTCACGGGCGGCCGTCACACCATGGGTGTGGGTTGAAATGGCTCGCTCACAACTCGCCCGCGATGGACACTCACGTGATCAGCAATTTGGGCCGGGCCCTCGCTCTCCGTCCGACGTAGCAAAGCAACAATACTAAGCTAAGCAAATTATATTAACCAGCAAGGAAAGGGGGACCGAGGCTCACCTAGCCGGCGTGAAGACGCCGACTCCGGCCGAAGACGGGGGCGAGCGGGGAGGCAAGGGTTTGCGCCCGCAAGTCGCGTCGGTGTCGCTTCAAAACCTGCGAGAATATTATTACATGAACTACACCTCTCGCAGGAGGGGTGAACTTGGGGTGGGGATTAAACTTATTGCAATCAATACTACCTCCTCGCAGGGAGGGGCCTTCAGCCGGCCAAGCGGGGAGGGGGAATTGGGCGAGGACACCCGACTTTCCAAGCTTCACCGGTTCTGCCAATCTTCAGGTTCGCTGGACAGAGGGTTGATGATGATGCTGCCACGGGCTCCTTGGAACTCCAAACTTGACGAAACTGGTGCCAAAAGTTGCCCAACTGACAGAGGATGATGCCTGAATTTTTGGGGAAGCTTTGGAACTCGGGGCTGATCGGACCGGCGACTGGAGCAGGACAGCAACACTCTGCCTCTGACTGATGCAGAACTGATGCAGCAACTTGCAGAAGGCACTGTGGTCGCTCCCGAACTCCAAATCGAACGAAACTGGACCCACTGGTGGCAGACTGCACACTCCGACGAAAAATTTCAGAACAAATAGCTCCGGCAGGCGAATGGCGTCATTCTTTCTGGTACTGATGGAGGACTAGACGAAGAAGAATTTTGTAGAAGGAAGCGTGCTCGAATTCCTCCAAGGTTGGCCGCAGAACAGCTTCCAATATCGCTCTGGTCTTCAGTTTGGGACAGATTACGCAGTCGTTGAAGATGACATTCCTCCGGACAGCTCCGAACTCGGATGCCGGCGAGACCACCACCGTTGGAAAGCTAACTCGCAGACGATTCCATCAATGTAGGCCTTGCCATCTGAATCTTTGAGAGATGGTCGTGGCTGCCTCTGCAAGTCACTACTTTTCTGAAACCTACAATAGGGACGGAATAGGTGGAGGAGAGGGTGTGGGGAAGGGCATGAACAAGGGCTTATTTGGTGGATGGGGAAGGGGGGGTGCGACCTTGGGTGGTTAGGGAGGTGGGGAGATGAAAGGGCACAGCCCAAGGGAGAGGGAAATTTGAAATTTGGCCTAGGGAAGGGCTCTTTCAGTCTTGAGGAGAGGGAAGGTTCCTTGGGAGAGTGGAAAGGTGCCTAGGAGAAGGGGTTTCCACCTAGGGGTTGGAGGGGGAATTGAATGAGTGCATGGGGAAGGGGAAGGGGCCTTAATGAGGGGTGAATGGGGAGGAGAGAGAATGGATTTCGAAATTGGGGTGGGGAGGAGAGAGAGAGGGGGCACAACCCACTTAGAGAGAGTGATAGTAAGAGAGAGAGAGAGAGAGATATTGAGAGGGAACTAGAAGGTGTGGAAATTTTCTGGATTCAATATTCAAGCATAATTGTTACAAATAAGAGAGGGGTGGGGCTATTTATAGACCCCACACTTTTCCTAAGACCAAACTGACCCTGACAAACTAACTAATGACCAAATAGTCCAAGGGAGGGGCGCCCCTGGGCCTAGCCCAATGAATTGGGCCCATTAACCTATCAAACCAACATAATGACTTCAAGACTTAGGAAAATGACTTTCTAACCTAGGTACATGACTCAATAAAGGGAAAAATTACATGTTTAAGACTCAAATAAAAATAAGAAAATATCATGACTCGACTCACAAACACATGAGGAACATAATAGCGTACACCGACGATCAATCCGAGCTTCAGAAAATGTGGAGGGGCAAGGGATGTCCCCATCAGGGTGACTCAAAAGGTAAATGCGCCCTAGGACCAACTTGAATGAGATAAGTTGTGAACTTGCTCTGATACCAAATTGATGTGACACAACCCCTTGGACCTAAATTAGCATGCAAGAACGACCCGGTGATTTCACTCAAGCGGACTCACCCGCATAGCGTTCACCCGGGTCCGTAGGTGGACCGGCGATGGGGATGAGGGTCCGGGGTTGGACCTTGGGGTTCCAGTGGTATGGCTAGCTAAGGGAGGACCCCAATGAGCCGAGGATTCCCAATTCATGGGTGGCCGGCATGCCAAGGGCGTGGGATATAAGGTTTCTCTCGCAACTCGCCCGCGGAGGTTGCTCACGTAATTTGCAATATAGTCCGAGCACTCACTCACTGACCGACGGCACTAAGATTCTATACTGAGCAAGCAAAATTAATCCAGCAGAGAAGTGTGGTCAGGAGCTCACCTGATCGGCGTGCAGATGTCGATCCCGGCCGGAGATGGGGCGAGCGGGGAAGTGTTGGTTCCCCGCGCACTGCGTCGGTGAAGCTTCTCCCTGTTTAATAGATTACATGAACTACTCCTCACGCAGGAGGGGGAACTAGGGGTGGGGAGATTAAGGTTACAATCAAACACTACCTCCACGTAGCGAGGGGTGCTAAGCCGGCCAGGCGGGGTAGGGCGGGTAGCTAAAGCGGAAGCTGATTGACCCCTTTGCCGGTTCTGCCCGCTTCTGTGACTACTTGACAGGTAGTCACTGTTGACACCGCCACATGCTCTAAAGGGCTTGGAAGTCACCGAAACCAGTGCAAAATCTTCACTGATTGATCCAGGAGGGCTCCTAAATTTGTGTGGATTTTCCAGACGTCGTCGAAGGCCAGGGCAGATTCTGGAACTAGACCGCTTCGTTCTGGCTCGGACTTGTTCCTGAGCACTGCTGCAGGTAGACGATGTCGCCACGAACACTCCCGAACCCCCAATGATGCGGGACCAAAGCGGATGCGAACGTGGCCTAGTCCTCTTCGAGCAGCAACCAGGAAGGTAACCAGGGGAGGTCGGAGAAGAGAGAAAGAGCCCGTAGAGTGGAGGGGTGTCTCTGTTGGCTCTGACTGGACTGACCTGCACACTCGGGGGAGATTAAATGGAACGGAGAGCTCCGAACTCCGAACGACGCTCCTCTTGCTGCGTTGGATAGAGAACTGGTATAGGTTCATCCCGGTCAAACAGCGCACCAAGGGGAGCGGGGATGTGGTCGCAGTAGCTTCTGCACTATGGTTCTGATCTCCACTCGGATGCCAGATGAATGATCTGATGAGAACGATCCTCCAAGACAGCCTCGCGGGACCGCCTCACCTACGGAGCTGACTTGAAGAGATTTCCGCCGGTATAGGATATACCGCAAGAAGACTCAGGGAGTGGTCGATGGCGATGCAGCAAACAGATACAACACCTACTGCCTGCGAACTGGGATCAGTTTGTGGATGAAGATGGGTGTAGTGGTGGGGATGAGCAGCAGGGAGGATGAGTGGGAGGTGGGGTGTGCGACCAGGGGGTGGGAGAGGGGGCTGGGAAGGTGTCCAAGAGGTGGTGGAAATATGGCTGGGCTTGGGGAAGAGGGAGGGTGCTTGGGAGATTGAAGAGTCACTTGGGGATGGTGAAGGGGTGTGATGAGGAGTGAATGGGTGTCTAGGAGAGGGGAATTCCACCTAGGGGTTGGAGGGGAATTAAATGGGAGGTATGGGGAAGGGGGAGGGGTTTAATGAGGAGTGAATGGGGGAGAGAGAGAGAGGAAATTCAAAATTTGGGGGAGGGGAGGAGAGAGAATGGGGGTCGTCCCCTTTAGAGAGAGAGAGAGAAAGAGGGAGAGGGGGAGCTTCTCACTCCAAAGGAACACCCAATTTCTAGAAATTTCTCAAATATTCATTCATTCATTCATTAGTTCTCCAAAGGTGGGTTGGGGTCCTATTTATAGGGAACCCACAATTTACAAAAAGTCCTTGACTTTTGGACTAATGACAAATAACCAAGGGGGGGAAGGGGGTGCCCCTGGGCCAAGCCCATATAATTGAGTCCATTAACCTATCAAACCAACATAGTGACTCAAGACTTAGGTAAATAACTACCTAACCTAGGCATTGGACTCAAATAAAAGGAAAATTACAATGATATGACTCAAATAAAATATGAAAATTACATGCCTTGACTCACAAAAAGGTGACGGACACAATGGAGCCATGCTGGCGAGCAATCAGAGCTGCGGAAAAATGTGAAGGGCAAGAGATGCCCCCATCTTTCCCCCGGGGTGCGAAGAACTCGACTCCGTCGAGTATGGGTCCGCCGGGGAAGTGGTGCTCCAATGCAGTTCCGGGCGAGCAAAGACCTCCAATCTCATCCTCGCATCCTTAGCCGAGGGACGGCTCTTCATCCTCTCAAGGTGGCTTGGGCACACCCTCTTGCTGGCGATGGTACCCTACTTGCCTAGTATTACCTCCGTGTGCACACGTCAGACCCTCAGATTGATATGTGGAGGCTCTCCGAGGGTATCTGTAACGACCCAGAGCTCCGGATACCGATATACCGATAAAATCGATACACCGATACCAAGAACTGGGGACGCTACCCAAGAGGCTGATGAGGCCCCGTAAGGGTTAGTGAGGTTTGTCGAGGGATTGCATAACGAATTGGAATTACAACGCGCATAAATTAATTATAGCCACAATATTAAAATAGTGCGGAATCAATTTAAAATATCAGAGTGATAAAGTATATACACTAGTCCAGATTTACAAATAAGCAAAAGTCCAATGTACAACTACACGGGGCATACCCCGGTCAAAAGTACGTAAAAAGATGAACCGACCACTGCTGGCACGCTAGACTCGGTCTCCAAAAGTGCGGGAAGAACCGGCGGGAGACTGGGGCGGCTCACCTGAAAGAGGAAAGGGTGAGTCACAGCCAGACTCAGTAGGGGTCACGCGGATCCCTACCTCAAACTAAATACACAGGCATGCAAATAAAAAGGCAATTAGAGCATGCATTTAAAAAATAAATAGGCAAATGGCATAATTAAAACAAAAGCTGTAAGTCTAACTAAATAATTAAAACAGCTAACCAATTGCCACTTGAATCTCGGTATTCGCGTCAGGAAACTAAATCCACCAATAAAGTAAATCTCACTACTTCCAAGTGATAGGAGAAGACAAGGACCACCAGAAGATCGAAACCATATGCGTCCACGACGTCTTATACTGCGTCTCAAGCAACTCACGTGTACGCGTCTACACGTGGGAGGCGTAACAATTTCAGTACCGAACCGAGTAACTAGTCAGAGCGACACTCGTCAGTGCCAGTCCCTGTCTCTGACCACGTGTGCACACACTGACTCTCGCCTGAGCCAGGTCCTCCAGCTAGTTTTCCCCCTCCGTAGGACGCTACGGCCAAGCCGGGGGCCCACGGAACTAGCTTAGAAACCGTTGATTGGGATACCCTACCACCTCTCCCTAGTGGGTCGACCGCGTCGTAGGGCTACGACCAGTGGCTCTATCACAAGGAACGAGAAAGCTACTCTATTATGATAATTAAACGCATAATCACGTAAATAAATGCATTTTGAAATCTGCAGAGATGGGCGGTCTAGCCTCGGCCGCTCATCAATACACGGTCTCCCTTTAGACCTGCGCCAAGGGAAAAATAGACGGTCTCTCTATGGCCGCTCAACACTACACGGTTTCCATTGGGCCGCGCCCATGGACATGAACAGTCAGAAAATAGCTGATACATCGGCATGACGGCGAGTCGGGTTCGGCCTTGGCCGAAACACCGCCCGGAGGGCTCGTAACGAACAGAAAAAAATAAAACAATCCGTCATGCCCATACAAAAATTCTACAGCTACACATGCCATTAAAAATAAATAAACAAAGCTTAAATCATGAATTTCATAAAATTAAACTAAATTAGGCTAACATAGAATTTTGCCCGGAAATCGAGGAAAACGAAGACGCATAGGCGTGCATGTGGTGCCAAAATGATCCTAGTGAGGTGAGGAGTCCATCCCCCTACTCGATCGCGGAGAAAACGTCGTTCCGGGCGCGCACGAGCCGAAGGTCGCCACGGTTGCTCTCGCCTGATCCCGTCTCCTCGCTCCTCGAACCGCGGGAAGAAGGGCGCCAACGCGATCCTTGCGTCACGACCTAAAATTAGGCCAAGGCCGAGCGAGAGAGAGATTTCAAGAAATTAGGCCTATAATATAATAAAAGAGGTTTGCACGGAAACCGATGAAAACGACGACGGATGGCGACGCATGTGGTGTCATGGGACTCCTGACGAGACGAGGAGTCCATTCCCCTACCTCGATCGCGATGAAACCCGCAAATCGGTGCAGATCGGACGACGGAAGTCACGCCATCCTCTCGCTCCCACGCGTCGCTATGCTCCGCGGATCGAGATGAGGTCAGCGTCAAAACGTCCCTCGCGTTGAGCCGGTTCCAACGGTACCCGCCACGTCTCCGTCCGACGTCGTCTCGGCCCGATCGGAGAGAGAGGGAGAGAGCGTACGTGAGGGAGAGAGAGAGCATGGGAAAGAGGGAGAGAAAGAGATAGGGAGAGAGAGGGGCGTGCGTGCGTTTTAACTTTCTTTTGATTATATTTTTTTTTTGAAATTTTAACTCTAATTGCATTAACCCTAAAAGAAGTAAAATTATATAAATGCCTAATTGTATTATATAAATACTTTAACTACACCAACTAAATACCAGAAAATGCTCTAAAAATCCGTAAAAATAGGCTAAATTCGCAGAATAAATTCTAGATCCAAACTACTAAGAATCCGGCAAGATACGGGTCTTACAGTCCCTCCCTCCTAAAAGGAATTTCATCCCCGAAATTTAAACGAAGGAAAGGAGAAGCTGAAAGAAAAAGCCATACCTTGGTAATAGAAAGCCGGTTTCCCCCGTGGCATGAAGAAAACCCATTTCAATCTATAGTTTACCACGGCACCGTACTTCTCAAGCCAATCCATGCCCAAAATAGCATCATAATCAACCAACTGCAGCGCATAGAACTTTGCTGGCATCTGGTGATTACTGATGACAACTGGAGAATCTTCTAGGCACACTGGAGTGGCCATGAAATCTCTCGATAGTAGCTCGACAAGCAAATTGCAGGATACTTCCACCATCGGCTCCTCAACACGAGCAAGAAAATCCTCAGAAATAAATGAATGAGTAGCACCTGAATCGAAAAGAACGTGTGCTGGACGACCAAAAATCAAAATAGTACCTTCCACTAGATTTGACGCTATCGCCTCTGCACGCGTGATGTGAGTAACCCTGCCTCTCGGCTGACGACTGGGTGCAGAAGACTGCTGGGAAGGAACTGAAACTTGCGAATAAAACTGCTGAGGTTGAGGTGGCGGAGGAAGACGGAACTGTGGCTGCTGCGGCTGGGTAACCTGCGAGAACTGCACCGGCCTCAGCCTCTGCGGATAGTCTCGAACAACCTGACCCGGCTGATTGCACAGATAACACACCACTGGCAAAGAACACGGTACGCCAGGGTGACTCACACCACACCTCAAACACATTCTCGGCTGATTGATTACAGATCCTTGGCGCTGTTGAAAAGAAGGCGTCGTCTCCTGCACAGTGCCAGAAGGAGCCTGTTGATCATGACGCTTCTTGGACTTCTTAAATTTCCACGAGGAACTGGGCTTAGAGAAAGAAGAACCACCAGCAACAGGAATTGCAGACGAAACTCCTGCTGCAAATGGCTGACTGCCCTGCTGAATATGCACGGTCGGCATAGTCGGTGGAACTGCATCTGGTAGTTGTCCTCGAAATCTTGCCAATTCCATTTCTAAAGTCACGGCTGCCTGGTACGCTCCGTCCAAGTCGGGCACACGGGTCGCATACAACGGCAGTCGTAACTCTGGCTTTAATCCTCGCAAAAACTATTGCGTCTTCATGACTTCATTTGCAAGGACGTGGGGCGCATATTGACCTAATTCCAGAAACTTGTTGCGGTACTGCACCACGGTCATATCACCCTGAATCAGTTCCATGAATTGATATGATTTAGCCATCTGGAGACAAGCCGGAATAAAAGCACGTTCGAAAGCTATCACAAACTCTAGCCAGGTGATCTGCCGAGGCGGTCAGGAACGGAAAGCAACTGCCCACTGGCATTCCACCACGTCAGCGCTGCACCTTGAAGCTGAAAGGTTGCCAACATGACCTTCTCATCCTCCGCGCACTCCGTTGCTCGGAATACGCGCTCCGTCGCATCAAGCCACTGTCTTGCCACCTCAGGATCAGATTGACCATCATACGATGGTGGGTTGAACAGCAGAAATTCCTTGAGTGCTCTGTCACGACCACCAGGCAAGTCGGCTTGAGGGGCAGCAGCTGGGGCTGGAACAGGCACTACTTGAACTGGAGCTGGCACAGCAGGAGGAGGAGCAGGTACAACAGGAGGATGAAAAGTGCCACCCTTTTCCTGAGGAACAGGAGCTCTTCCTTTTCGCGGTGTTCTCTTTTTTCGCGGTGGCATCTTAAAGCTAGAAAACATACGACAATGGAAAACACATCTGTAAGTACGGAAAACATCCTAAGCCAGCAATAGACAAGTCAAGGGACTTGCTCTGGACTCGCTCATGCAATTTCAATTCCTTATACAATTCCTCAACACAGCTCTGATACCAACTGTAACGACCCAGAGCTCCGGATACCGATATACCGATAAAATCGATACACGATACCAAGAACTGGGGACGCCACCCAAGAGACTGATGAGGCCCCGTAAGGGTTAGTGAGGTTTGTCGAGGGATTGCATAACGAATTGGAATTACAACACGCATAAATTAATTATAGCCACAATATTAAAATAGTGCGGAAGCAATTTAAAATATCAGAGTGATAAAGTATATACACTAGTCCAGATTTACAAATAAGCAAAAGTCCAATGTACAACTACACGGGGCATACCCCGGTCAAAAGTACGTAAAAAGATGAACCGACCACTGCTGGCACGCTAGACTCGGTCTCCAAAAGTGCGGGAAGAACCGGCGGGAGACTGGGGCGGCTCACCTGAAAGAGGAAAGGGTGAGTCATAGCCAGACTCAGTAGGGGTCACGCGGATCCCTACCTCAAACTAAATACACAGGCATGCAAATAAAAAGGCAATTAGAGCATGCATTTAAACAATAAACAGGCAAATGGCATAATTAAAACAAAAGCTGTAAGTCTTACTAAACAATTAAAACAGCTAACCAATTGCCACTTGAATCTAGGTATTCGCGTCAGGAAACTAAATCCACCAATAAAGTAAATCTCACTACTTCCAAGTGATAGGAGAAGACAAGGACCACCAGAAGATCGAAACCATATGCATCCACGACGTCTTATACTGCGTCTCAAGCAACTCACATATACGCGTCTACACGTGGGAAGCGTAACAATTTCAGTACCGAACCGAGTAACTAGTCAGAGCGACACTCGTCAGTGCCAGTCCCTGTCTCTTACCACGTGTGCACACACTGACTCTCGCCTGAGCCAGGTCCTCCAGCTAGTTTTCCCCCTCCGTAGGACGCTACGGCCAAGCCGGGGGCCCACGGAACTCACTTAGAAACCGTTGATTGGGATACCCTACCACCTCTCCCTGGTGGGTCGACCGTGTCGTAGGGCTAGGACCGGTGGCTCTATCACAAGGAACGAGAAAGCTACTCTATTATGATAATTAAATGCATAATCACATAAATAAATGCATTTTGAAATCTGCAGAGATAGGCGGTCTAGCCTCGGCCGCTCATCAATACACGGTCTCCCTTTAGACTGCGCCAAGGGAAAAATAGACGGTCTCTCTATGGCCGCTCAACACTACACGGTTTCCATTGGGCCGCGCCCATGGACATGAACGGTCAGAAAATAGCTGATATATCGGCGTGACGGCTGTAGATCCTAATTTTTAGAGAGATCTACTTAAGCAAATAAAAATAAAAATAAAGGAATAATAAGCAAGCATGGAAATAGCACGAGGTGCTAAGGTGGAATAACGTGATCGCCAGAGACACGAAGGCCTCAAATGATAATAATGAAAATCATGGAGGGATTGCGAAAAATACCTTTAAAAGCGCGGGGATTGTGAGTGCTCCTTTCTCTTCTAAATCAGCCGGCCGATGAAGAGAGTTCTTCCTTTGATTACCCTTGCAAAAAGATAAAGACAACACCAGTAAAGATATAGATTAGAACATGGTGAGTGTAGCATCAATTCATAAAAATGTATGAGCATGAAATCATGGTGAAGAACACACCTTAAGGGTGGTTAGCCCTTAAACCCCTATGCAAAGAGGGTGTGGGAAATATGATGGATGTATGCAAAATAAAACAAGGGGAAAGAGTGCAAGTGTGCACTATAGGAGATCTCTCAACGTGGTTGAGTTGAAAGAGCATATAAACACATGAACATGCATGCATGCAAACGGTGATGCAGTAAAAGAATAATGAAAGAAAATAAAAGACAAGGAGCCTGTTGCTTTTGGGCTTTGATCCTCGACGGGGAGAAGGTTTCAATAGGATGAAGACTTGAACATGTTACTGCCCCTCCTTTAGCCACAGCAGCAACAACCTGCGAAGGAAAGAAAAGAAAAGAGAAGACAGAAGAAGAACCGAGGAGGGAAAAGAAGAAATAAAGACAACGAGGAAGAAGCCTCCGAAATCCAACCGATTAACAGAGCTCAGAAGCTCTATTAATAAGATAGAAAAAGAGATAAGAAGGAAAGAGTCCAAAGGAGGAATAGATAAGAACGGGCAAGAGCCAAAGAGGGGAGGATTAAGCTGGCAAGAGCCCAAACGAAGCAAGGACTCTCTGGGGAAAAGGCTGCGTTCGTTCGAAACAAAAAAGTGAAACACGACCTGGACCAGGGCGTCAATTCAAGAATTGACGACCTGTACAAAGGGCGTTTCTTAAAAACACGCCCTGCACAAGGGCGTTTCTAAAAAACTAATTTTTTAGAAATAAAAACTCCAATAGTAACAACACGCCTCAACCAAAGCCACGTTTAAAAAACACGCCCCTGGGAAGGGCATTAATTTCAAGTTTTTTAAAGTGAGGGAAGTCGGTCAAACATGAAGAATTGATGCCCTCAGGCGTGGGCGTCCTTTCTCCAAGAACGCCCTCGATCAGGTCGTGTTTAAAAACACGCCCTTACCCAGGTCGTGAATTTCAAAATATTCAGATAAATGCCTAGAAAATCTAGAAAAATAGGAAAAAGGAGGAAATGAGGGAAAAATAGGAGAAATTAAGAAAAGTGGGAAAAACTACTCAAACAAGCTAATTTGAGGTCAAATGGGGCATTGCACGGCAATATGAAATATACTCAAAATAATGTCAATTTAGCGTGTCTAGCAGCCCGCCTTGGCGTCTGCTTTGC
>JAHNEJ010000319.1:0-49303 GCA_022559845.1 Amorphophallus konjac
CTGAGCACCTCCTCGGAAGTCACCCGTCTTAGCATGCGCGTAACCTTTACCTCGCCATTTCTCTGGAATTTCTTCACGCCAAGTAGAAGTTCTGCTTCTTCGAGGAGAATAGTTGCCTCGAAAGTGGGGAAAATGAATGTATGGGTTTGAGGGTGCCAAAGCTCTACCAGTGCACCCATAGCCGCCCAATCCATGTGAATCTCGTTATAATGTTTGGCATGAGTTACGAGCTTTTGGAGATGCCACTTTCTGATGATGGCCCTCATACTGATTGAGATGTTCGAAGTGAGTTTTGACAGCCATGGCAACCTTGAAAACTTTCTCGGGCCAGGAAAGAGTGGATACGGCTGGAAATAGAAAAGGGGAGAAGGCGAAAATGAGCGTAGGTCTTGCAGAAACACAAAAGGAGAAATATTAACTCACCATTCGAGATTGGATTCTCCCGCTAAGATGCCCCTCGAAGTCAGTGAGCCGCTTGCACTCGTTGCTGGGCTTGCTTTTCTTCACGGGATTGGAAGACTGGCCTTCCATCTCGAACTCTGATCTCCTCCTAAGCTTCAACTTTCTTAGTTCGCCCTGGAATGCATTTTCTTAAGGCCAAAGGGGCGATACTTATAGTGAGGAAAGGAATCTAGGAACAGTGTTGGCAGTTTCATTTTGTTGTGATAATTTGCTTGCATAGTTGTGATCTTGTTTTGTTATGTTAATTATCGAGTGGGGTACCATTGCCCCACCAATGTCCCACCTTGTCCCGCCTTGTCCCCTAATCATTCAATCATTGTGGTCCCCCCTTATCATGCATCGTATTATATGATATTTACGCTACTAGAGCATGCCAAGGACCATACGCCTTGGATGAATCCGGGATTTGAGTTCCCCTCCAACAAAAATAGTGATGATCCCGGAGGAGCTCAGGACGTACGGATAGGCCGTTAAGTTGTGATAGAATGGGGACGATGGTTCCGTTCGATGAGTCGGTACGTGGATAAACGGGCCCCGGCTCAGTATCAGCTCATTGGATCGGTATCCTGACCCACTCTCCACAGCTTAGCAATATTATCCTTGGATAGTTTCTATTTTAGTTTATTTTATTTTTCTTTTAAACCCAGCATGCATTCATGTAGGACTTTGAGTTCAATGTGGAAAATCATTCATTGTGTGAGCTACTGTGCTTAATTGCTTAAATATGGGATATTCCATTCCGAGTCGAGTACTGAGTTTCCCCGAGGTTGCCTTGGGATGTTTCTCTGGATGAAACCATTGTTTGGATTTGTCTCCAATCATCTGTTAAATTCCCCTCGGACCCACCTTGGTTGTAGCACGTCCACAATAGCTGGTAACCGCTCCCCAATGGTGAAACCTGAGGTTTACGACCCAGGTACTTCCGCACCGTGAAGTTGGTCCTTTTAATTTGTTTGTGCCCCAGTGCACACAATGTCCTTCCCAATTTGTTTACCATCCAAACAATCGTTGATTTCGGAGGACCTTCCTCAAGGTTGCTTCGTGAAAGTCGGGAAAGATTCCCATCGCGTGAGGTTAGAAGCGTGTCTCATCACACCTTGGCATCGACTTTTCAGTCCACTTCATTTCATTTCAATACACTTCGTTTCATTCCATTACACGCCCTTCCCTTACAAAGTGGATGCCAAGGCGGGGCAGCTGTAGACACGCCGTTTCTGACGTTACGATGAGTAAATCCCATATTGTACCGTAATGTCCTGAAGTGGCTTACATTTTATTTTATTTGAGTGATTTCCGTAATTGTGGTTAAATTGCATTATTTTGTGAAAGGGAGAAGATTAAAATATGTGTACATATAAAATAAATAAAAAGAGAAAAAAAATAAAATTTCAAAAAAAATGTGTGTAGTTGTGTTTACGTAAACATAATATAATTGATTTTCTCTAATAAATTTATTTTCATAAAATATAAATATATATATATATATAAGTGTTTAGTATATACATAATATATTTATTAAAAACCAAAAAAATATATATATAACCATAAATAATATATATATAAAAAGAATCAATAAAAGAAACAAAACAAATAAAAACAAACAAGCATAAAAAAAATAAAATAAAAGATAATTAGAAATAATATTCCCTACCCCATCTTTCTCTCTAAGTCCCTTTCTATTTTCTATTTCCTTCCCTCTCTCTCACATAATCCTCTCATCTCCGTCTCTTTCTTTCCTTCTCGTTTCTCTGCTCACTTCCCCCTCCCTGATGGCATACACACACACCCACACACATTCTTCCTCACGTCTTTTTCTTTCCCTCTCACTTCGCTGCACACACTACACACACTCACAGCACACACCACTGCTCACTTCCCTCCCCCTCACGTCACATACACACCAAACCCAACTCCATCGTAACCCGAAGACACGGTCGAACTCCCTCTCTTTGGCGAACACCACCCTCCACCTTCACTCCCTCCCTCTCCGGCTAACCCACAGCATGCAAGCCACCATCGCCCCCCCCACCGAACATCCTTCTTTCCCTCTGCAGCCACCCAACCACCGCCACCGTCACCTCCCTCGTCCACCGTCGACATCGCAACCATCCCCCACGCCCGAGCTCCACCCACAGAACCGCCGTCTTCTCCTCTCCGGTCACCCTCGCGTAGCCACCCTTCGCATCGCCGACCACCGTCCGAGCCTCCCTCGTCCACCGTCGACGCCGCTGGACACCCCCCGTGCGAACTCCACCCCCATCCACTGCCACCGACGTCGTCGATCTCCTCTCCACGCCGCCCACGTCTGCACCGGCCACGCCGCCCCGTCCACTGTCACTCCGCCTGCGAGCACGCTCCAGCCGCACCACCACAACCGCGACGCCCACGTCTGCAACCTCACGCGACCACCGCCACCGACGTCCCCCGGACGCCATCGAACGCCGTCCGCGCACCGTTGACCGGACGTCGTTGACGCCGCACCCCCGCTGCCGCCCACTCCACCTCTGTGCCAACCACCCCGGCCGCGCCCCAGACGCTACACCCTTGCACCGCACCGTCCGCCTGTGAGCCGCCGGCCGCCACCGCCGTTGCACCATCCACGACCGCCGCCTTCCCGCCGCCCGCCTTCGCCGTCCGACGCCCCCCCTTGCGACGCCCTCGCCGCTCCGGCACCGTCCCGGCCGCCTCCGCCCCGATGCCGCGGCCACCGCCCTCGCGAGACCCCCCCCTCTCCCTGCTTCTCTCTCCCTCTCACACTCTTTCCCTCTCTCTCTCTGCTCGTCCCCCCCTCTCCCGTTCCTCTCTCTCCCTCTCTCGCCTTCTCTCTCTCTCTCTCTCTCTCTCTCTCCCCGTTTCTCTCCCTCCTGTGCCTCTCTCTCTCCCTCTCCCGTTTCCTCTCTCCCTCTCTCCCGTTTCCTCTCTCTTCCTCTCCCTCTCTCACTTCCTCTCTCTCTCTCTCCTCCCTGCCCCGATCTCTCTCTGCTCTCTCTTACAATTTTCTTTTATTTTATTTTATTATCTCTTCTCTCCCTCTCTCTCACTTTCCCTCCCATCTCTCTCTCTTGATCTCCCTCTCCCTCCCCCTCTCGATCTCTCACTTTCCTCCTTTTATTTTATTTTTTTTCCCCCTCTGCCGTCTTCTCTCTTTATTTCCCTCTCTCTTCCCCTCTCTCTTCCACTCTCTCTCGACCTCTCCCTCTCTCCCATTTTTTTATTTTTTTAATCTTCTCTCTCTCCCTCTCTCCTCTCTCGATCCCCCTCTCCCTCTTCTTTTAATTTTTTTATCTCCCACTCTCTCACTCTCCCCTTCCCTCTCTCCTCTCTCTCGATCTCTCTCTCTTTTTTTATTTTTTATTTTTTTAATTGTTCCCCCCATCATTCGCCCTCTCTATTCTTTTTTTCCCATATATACATATATATATATTATATATTATATACATAATATATATGTCACATATGTATCATATATATATATATCTTATCCTTTTTCTTTTAAAACAAAGTCTTAAAAATAAATAATAAAAAAAGAGTTTTTTCTCTCCCTTTCTCGTCTTCCTTCTCAAATTTTCGTTCTTTTATTTCGACCAGTCTACACATGTTTATATGTGTTTGTACTTACGTATATGTTAAATATTTTTAATATGGCTATGTAATATTTATATAAATATATTTATCATTCATATGTATGCGCTTGTGTGTGTGTTATCATGTTCGGCCTAATCAGTTTCTGAAGTCCGTTTTGAAGTCCTTCGGTCGTGCCACGCTCGTGATATTGAAGCCCTTCTCAAAGCTCGTTGCTGGCCTCCACCGATAAGCTTTTCTCCCCCTTTATTTTTAATCAGTCAGTTAATTATATCGCATGCATCATTTAACATATGTGCCATGCCTTTCTCTTCGAGAGGGCCTCCCTCGTGAGTATCTTTGTGTTTGTACATTTCATCATGTCATTCTCCCACCCTTCTAGTCCTAAAGAGGTTTTAAACACACCAACCAGGTACGTGTTTGTTCGTGTTATTTACAGTATCATTACCTAAGGATTGGTACTACACCATCGTCGTTCTCACCAACTAGTGCTGCTCTGTTTGTTCTTTGTGTAAGGGTAACCAGTCAAAGGCCCTCTTCTTCGGCCTGTCGAAAGAAGAGGAAGTTGGAGCCCGCATAATCTCGTGTCGAAGGCGAAAGCGATCAATTCACTCGGGACCCTCGGTCCCTGGCGATCATAAAACCCTCTTAACGCGCGCTCCATTTTGATCATCTCTGTTTTAATAACACCCGCGGAGAGTTACTTCCCGCAGCGGTTGCTCTTGTGTTTTGTCCTCACCCGCGCGGAGGATTATTCCCCGCGGCGGTTTCTGTCGTTTACTTTCTGTACATCTAACCCCTAACTGGTAGCGGTGGGTCACCTCCCGCTACCGTTTTACTTTTCGCACTTTTATTTTTGTATATCTAATTCCTAACTGGTGCGGTGGGTCACCTCCCGCGACCGTTTCCATTTTTAGTATTTTATTTTCTGCACTTTACTCTCTAACCCCTAACTATTTAATTTCAGCATTCCCCCATCATCGCTTTAAAACCCCGTGGAGATCAACATCTCGCGGCGGTTTATTTGATCCCTCTTCTTTTCTTGTCACATATATTTATATTATAGTAAAGACCCCGCAGAGGCCACAGTCTCGTGGTGGTTTCTATATATACATATATATATATATATATATATATATTATTTATATTCTTTATGTCGCATTAAAAACCCCGCAGAGGCCACAGTCTCGTGGTGGTTTCTATATATATATATATATTATTTATATTGTTTATGTTATAGTAAAAACCCCGCTGAGGTCAATGTCTCGTGGTGGCTTATATATATACATACATTTATTATTTATATTGCACTAAAAATCCCGTAAGGCCAATGTCTTGCGGTGGTTCCCATATGTACATATATTAATTATTGCTTATATTGCTTTTCCTGTTAAAACCCCGTAAGGCCAATGTCTCGCGGTGGTTTCTATATGTACATCTATTAATTACTGCTCATATTGCTATATTCCTGTTAAAACCCCGTAAAGACCAATGTCCTGCGGTGGTGTGCTTTTATTTATATTGTTCTTGTAACTGTTCGGGGAGTGATATATCGTTACAATTTTCGAGTCTACGTGTCTTCCCGTCTGTCAAATTCTATCACGTAGAGTCCCAAGACTCGAATTCGGTATCTGAAAAGCTGCTCTCGGAACGGTAGGTCACGCCTACTGGGAAGGGGTTCAGTTTGTGCGAGAGGGTCTTCGGACCCCTATCTCCGCCACGTACCGGAGTTCGGTCAGTCTAAATTCTCCATGTCCCTATTGTGGTCTCATCTATAGGTCGTACTTGTCCACCGTTCTTTCATATCCCCATAGCGCGCGTTTCATTATTTTATCCTCATTTCTTTCAGCCTTTATCACTCAGAGAGGGAGAAACCCCATCTCTCTCTCTCAGTCCACCACGTGACGCGTTCACACTGGGGACACACAAAAAGAGAAACTCACCCCGGCTTGGGGGCATATGAAGAGGAACGCGCTACATCTTGAGGGGCGTAAGAAGAAGAAGGACTCACCCCGCGTGGGGGCATTTGAAGTAACAGCTCACCCCGCCTCAGGTGCACAAGAAGCTAAGCTCACTCCGCATGGGGGCATGTGGGACACAATTACGCCCCGACTCATGGACACTTGAAGAAAAGTCCACCCCATCTTAGGGGCACAAGAAGCAAAACATGTCCCGTTCCGGACATAGAAGCCATAAGAGAACACACCCCTGTTCTAGGGGTGTTTGGAAAAATAAACACACACCCCTGTCCGGGGGCATGAGAAGCAGAAGAACCCACCCCGACTCGGGAGTATGAGAAGAAACAGAGTTGCACCCCAGCTTAGGGGCATCTTAAGAAATTACATCCCATCTCGGGAGCACAAGAAAGAGAAGAATACGCCCCGATCTAGGGGTATCTGAAGAAGAAACATACCCCGCCCGGGGGGCATAGAAGTCATGAAGAATATGTCCCGGCTCGAGGGCAGTTGAAGAAGTCACATCCCGCCTCGGGAGCATGAGAAGCAGCAAGAATCCACCCCGACCTAGGGGTATTTGAAGAAGAAGCATACCCCGCCTGGGGGCATAGAAGCCATAAAAGAGTACGCCCCGGCTTAGGGGCATTTGAAGAAGCTACATCCCACCTTGGGAGCATCAGAAGAAAAGAGAATCCACCCCGGCTTAGGGACCTTTGAAGGAGCATACCCCAGGCTCGGAGTCCATGAAGCAACATCAACCCCCCCCCCCCCCCCCCCCGGGGGGGGGACATCTGGAGCAGAACAAACAACATCCCCCGACTTTGGGAAGCATATGAAGAGAGGAATATACCCCGATATGGGGGCACGTAAACAAAGAAGAAGAATTCACCCCGCCTCGGGTGCATAAAAAGCAAGAACTACACCCCGCATCAAAAGCGGCAATACAATCCACTCTGGGGGCACTAGAAGCAGAATACACCATGTGCCGGGGGCATAAAAAAAAGGACACCCCACCTTGGGAGCATCAAAAGCTGCAATACACCCCATCTCGGGAGCACAAGAAGCAAACATCCCCCCGGTGTGTTTGGGAAGAAGAAAAAAATTCACCCCGGCCTGGGGACACTTGAAGAAAGAAGCACATCCCGCCACGGGGGCACGTGAAGAGAGCCCCTCCCGCCTCGGGAGTATAAGAAAGAGAAGAATACACCTTGGCCTAGCGGCATTTGAAGAAACAACATACCCCGTCTGGGGGCATAGAAGCCGTAAAGAGATGCACCCCGGCCTCAGGGGGGGGCATAAGAAGCAAGAGATACACCCCCGTGCCGGGGACATATGAAGAGAATCACTCCTTCGCCTTCAGGGGTAGATAGAGAGCAGAATTTGCCCCGCTATGGGGGGTATAAGAAACAAGAGACACGCCCCGTACCAGGGGCATATGAAGAAGAAACATACCCCGCCTGGGGGCATAGAAGCCGTGAAGAGTATACCCCGGCCTAAGGGGGGCATTTGAAGAGAGCTACACCCCGTACTAGGGGCATATGAAGAAGAAGCATACCTTGCCTCGAGGGCCTAGAAGCTACAAAGAACATGCCCCGGCTCAGGGGCATATGAAGAGAAGTCCACCCTGGCTTAGGGGCATATGAAGAAGAAACATACCCCACCTAAGGGCATAGAAGCCGCGAAGAGTATACCCCACCATGGGGGCATTTGAAGAGAGCTACACCCTGCCTCGGGGGCACACAAAAAATAAACAAAAACACACCCTGGTATGGGGACATAGAAGCCAAAGAAATGCACCCCGCCTGTGGGGCACAGAAGCAAAGAGACAAAGCACGCCCCTCAGGGGGGATGCACACCAAATGAAGCCGCACCCCAACCTCGGGGCACATTAAGAGAAACACACTCCAGCACAGAAGCGTTAACGAGAAAAGAAGAGCAGAAAAGAAAAAAAAGGGGGGGCACACAAGGCAGACGTGGTCTTCGAGCCCGCCTCATCCCATAAAAGAAAAGAAGAGAAAAAAAAGGGAGTTACGATGCAGACGTGGTCTTTGAGCCCGCCTCATCACACAAAAGAAGAGAAGAAGAGGAAGAAAACACACATGAGGCAGTCGTAGTCCCTGGGCCCGCCTCTTCACACAAAAGAGGAAGAGCAGAATCAAAAGAAGACATATGAGGTAGACGTGGTCTTCGAGCCCGCCTCATCACAAAGAAGAAGAGAAGAAGAAAAAAGAATGGTCATGAGGCGAACATGGTCTTTGCACCTGCCTCTCTATAAAAAAAAGAAGAGAAGAAGGAACAGAGCAATTTTGAGGCAGACGCGGTCTTTGCACCCGCCTCTCTACGAAAGAAGAAGAAAAAAAAAGAGACGATCACGAGGCAAATATGGTCCTTGCACCTGCCTCTTCATAAAAAAAGGAAGAAGAGAAGAAAAGGGAGAAAAGATACACGAGGCGAACATGGTCTTTGCACCTGTCTCTCCCCAAAAAAAAAAGGGGAAGAGAGTCACGAGGCAGACGCGGTCTTTGCACCCGCCTCTCCAAGAAAGAAGAAAAGAAGAGGAGAAAGAATAATCACGGGGCGAACATGGTCCTTGCACCTGCCTCTCTGAAAACGAAGAAGAGAAGAAGAGAAAGAACAATCACGAGGCGAACATGGTCTTTGTACCTGCCTACCTACAAAAGAAGAAGAGAAGAAGAGAAAGAAGGGTCACGAGGCAAACTTTTACCTCCGACCTCCAACCATCCAACAAACAGAAACCAACCAGACCTTCCGCCAGCGGGGCGTTAAACCGACTAGATCTTCCGCCGACGGGGCGTTAAACCGACTAGACCTTCCGCCAGCGGGGCGTTAAACCGACTAGATCTTCCGCCGACGGGGCGTTAAACCGACTAAACCTTCCGCCGACGGGGCGTTAAACCGACTAGATCTTCCGCCGACGGGGCGTTAAACCGACTAAACCTTCCGCCGACGGGGCGCTAAACCGACCAACTTTCAGCCATTGGGGCTTCAAGCCGACAGCTACCTCATCATCGGCTCCTAGCCGACAGATATCTCATCATCGGCTCCTAGCCGACATCTACCTCATCATCGGCTTTTAGCCGACAGCTACCTCATCATCGACTTTTAGCCGACAGCTACCTCATCATCGGCTCCTAGCCGACAGCTATCTCATCATTGGCACCCCAGCCGACAGCTTCCCAGTCAAAAAAAAAATAGACCTCTCACCTTGGTTCGGATCCTTCCCCGGCCAGAGAGCAAAAATAAACCTTCCACTTTGGTTCGGATCCCTCCCCGGCCAGAGGAGAAAAGAGACCCTTCTCTTCGACTCTCACGTCCTGCTACCCGATGCCCCTCGGCTCTTATAGCCTGCTTCCCCCATCGGCCTGCACGGCCCGCTTCCCAATTTTGGCTCTTGTAGCCTGCTTCCTGACTTTGGCTCCTTACAGCCTGCTTCCCAACTTTGGCTCTTGCAGCTTGCTTCCCTTTGGCCTTCGTGGCCTGCTTCCCAATTCTGGCTTTTGCAGCCTGCTTACCTTTGACCCTCGTGGCCTGCTTCCCAACTTCGGCTCCTACAGCCTGCTTCCCTTCGGCTTTTATAGCATGCTTCCCAATTCTGGCTCTTGCAGCCTGCTTATCTTTGGCCTTCGTGGCCTACTTCTCGATTCTGGCTCTCGCAGCCTGCTTCCCCTTGGCTTTTATAGCCCGCTCCCAACTTTGGCTCTCGCAGCCTGCTTCCCCTTGGCTTTTATAACCTGCTTCCAAACTTTGGCTCTTGTAGTCTGCTTACCTTTGGCCCTCGTGACCTGCTTCCCAACTTCGGCTCCTACAGCCTGCTTCCCAATTCTGGCTCTTGCAGCCTGCTTACCTTTGGCCTTCGTGGCCTGCTTCCCGATTCTGGCTCTCGCAGCCTGCTTCCCCTTGGCTTTTATAGCCCGCTCCCAAACTTTGGCTCTTGCAGCCTGCTTACCTTTGGCCCTCGCGGCCTGCTTCCCAACTTCAGCTCTTTGCAGCCTGCTTCCCAGCTTCGGCTTGCAGCCCGCTTCCCCAATTCTGGCCCTCGTAGCCTGCTTACCTGTGGCCTTCGTAGCCTGCTTACATGTGGCCTTCGTGGCCTGCTTCCCAATTCGACCCTCGTGGCCCGCTTCCTAACTCTGGCTCTCACAGCCTGCTTCCCCCTGGCTTTTATAGCATGCTTCCCAACTCTGGCTCTAGCAGCCTGCTTACCTTTGGCCTTCGTGGCATGCTTCCCTATTCTGGCTCTCGTAGCCTGCTTCCCTTCGGCTTTCATAGCCTGCTTCCCAGCTTTGGCTCTTGCAGCCTGCTTACCTTTGGTCTTCGTGGCCTGTTTCCCAATTCCGGCTCTTGCAGCCTGCTTACATTTGACCTTCGCGGCCCGCTTCCCATAACTTCAGCCCCTATAGCCCGCTTCCCTAACGCCCTTTCAGCCGTTCGCGGTCTGCTTCCTTAATACCTCTACTACCACTACACTTATACGTAACAACGATATTTTCTTATGTAAAAACAAAAAAAAACAACAAAAAAAAGAAGAACAACAACACCCAAAAAAAACACAAAACAAAAAAAAGAAAACAAGACAAACACAAAAAAAAAGAGAAAACGGAAACAAAAAAAAAGAGAATGCTTGATTGCCTTGCTTGCATGGTTGCTTAATATAGAATAATACACCTCCTTGGAATTTTCTAAGACCGTGTTTCCTTGCTAAATAATAATATCGCCCCGATTCCAGATGCGCGCGCGTCACGGCGCATGCTCGAAGGGAACCCATTTATGGCAGGTGCACATGTCAAAGGGAAGGGTCATGGCTGAATCGCTAAGTCCAACTCACAAAATAAACCTGAGACAACGCTCCCACACTTCGCACTTAATGTGTTCAATAACTTTTAACCATAGGGATTGCCCGAATTTCTTCTTAGCACTCTATGGAGACTTGAATTCCTGCACTCCCGTGAAAGGTAATCGTGAGGAAAAAGCTGCCTACCCCCACTGTAAAAAAAAAAAGAGAGAAAAAAAGAGAGAGAAAAAAAAAGGAGAGACATGTGGATCCGAGTAGCCGGGAATCCCCATTCAGACACATGAGGAGACTCGCGCGAAATGGTGAAGCGAATTATAATAAGGATGAAACCTATTAGCCGGGAATCCCCATTGAGACACATGAGGAGACTCGCGCCAAACGGTAGAATCCGTAATAGAATTATAATAAGGATGAATCCTAGTAGCCGGGAATCCCCATTGAGACACATGAGGAGACTCGCGCCGAACGGTGAAATCCGCTACCAAAATAAACAGATGGGGGCTGTGTGAAGCTACCGAAAGTCGAAAGCCTGGAACTAATGTGTAGGCGCTAGAGTGATCCTCGAGTGTCACCAGGAAAACCTGCATATCCCTATGGTTAGGGTGCTTTGTTCACACATTTGCACTGCCACGCCACAGAGAATTGCCTCGGGTGAAATACGTGAATTTAGGCTATGCATGCAAGACGTACGATATCCTCTTGACGGGTGCACCACACCTCGATTGTGCCCCATGGCTCGCACCGCATCTACGAATTGCGGGCGACGTCCCTATCCTGTCCCTTATAGAGGGAGCCGCCTTACTTATATTTATGTTGTGCCTGCTAATGAATGCTTGCATGCTCTAAAACAAAAAAAAAAGAGAAGAGAAAAATGATTAAAAATAATAATAATAGCATTAAAAATAATAATAATAACAACAACAATAAAATAATAAGAATGTGCGTATGCAATAAACTCAGTTTCGGCCATCGAAGCCTACCTTCCCAGCTCTGGCTCTTACAGCCTGCTTACCTTTGGCCCTCTGTGGCCTGCTTCCCAACTTTGGCTTCCGTAGCCCGCCTCCCAATAATTTTGGCTCCTGCAGCCCGCTCCCCAATTCTGGCCCCCGCAGCCTGCTTCCCCGATGTGAGCGACGTCACGCGGTTCGGCGGAGAGCGGGGAAGAGGAAGCGGAGCGCGCGCGGGCTCCTCTTTTTTGTTTGTTTTTGTTGTTTGTTTGCTGCAACACAGAAATAAGAGAAGAGAGAGAAGGGGCCACCACGGGAGATTGTTCCGGCGGGGCGAGCGGGACAAGTGTGATATAGCAAAATATGGGGTTTAAACGGCCATAGCGGGAAGTGACTCGCCGCGGCCTCGAGAATATGAGCAGAATATAAAAGAGAATATAAGAACAGAGATTTAAACGGCCATTGGGGAAGTGACCCGCCGCGGCCTCGATGATATGAGCAGAATATAACAGAATATAGAGAGAGTATAAGAACGGAAATTTAAACGGCCATTGGGGAAGTGACTCGCCGCGGCCTCGATGATATGAGCAGAATATAACAAAATATAGAGAGAATATAAGAACGGAAATTTAAACGGCCATTGGGGAAGTGACTCGCCGCGGCCTCGATGATATGAACGAAATATAACAGGATATAAAGAGAATATGAGAACAGAAATTTAAACGGCCATTGGGGAAGTGACTCGCCGCGGCCTCGATGAAAAGATGTGATCGCCAGGGGCCGAAAGACCCCAAAATAAGAAAGTGATCGCGCCTACCTCAAGAGCGGGAGATGGCGGGTTGCTTCTTCCTCTCCTTCCGACCGGCCGACGGAGAGGGCTTTCCTCGGTTACCCTTGCAAAACAACGACAAACAAATAACAAGTGGATTAGAAAGATGAATGTGTAGTATTCATATCCTTGCAATAAAAATAACGAAATAACGGGAAGACACACACCTGGTTGGTGTTATCTTTTTAAACCCCTCTCGGACTCGAGTAGGAGGAAAATGAGATGATGGATGCGAGATGATGAATGCAAAAGAACTGCGAAGAAAAGGAAACAGTTGGCTTATTGGATGTGCCGGTGGTGAAATTCGGCGGAGCTCCGGCAGCGTGGGGACGACGTAGAAGCGCGGTGGATGAAGACGACATTCCTCTCGCGAGCGTGGGCACCCGAGAAGCCGGCAGAACCTCCACCTACAAAAGACCCCACGGGTTAGAAAAATGACTTCGTAGCCTCTGGGCTCCGGCAGCCTATCGGATCACATAGAAGCCCCCACAGAACTGAGGGGGTGGGGCTCTATTTATAGAGCTCCGGAGGGTGGAGGCGTCCAGGACCCTGGACACCTCCATCAGGGCCGAAATAATATTTTATTCTATTTTTATATATATTTTTTTAGAATACTTTTGTGGAGGCGTCCAGGGTCCCGGACGCTTCAAGCAGGTCCACCGAAAGCCGACGACGGCCGCACGCGGTTTGGCACAACGCGTGGTTTTGTGAGCGGCGTCTCGTGATTCAGAAATGGGCGCGTCCAGCTGACCGGACGTCTCTATATTTTGGATTTTTCACACACGACAAACCGTCGTTCGGTGGCCGGCGCCCGTGAGGGAGTTGATGGAGGCGTCCAGGGGCCTGGACGCCTCCATAATTATATTATTTTATTATTTTTCTTTTATCTTTTATACCAGGCTTGGCATTATATATTTTTTATATGTTTTTATGGAGGCGTCCAGGGGCCTGGACGCCTCCATTAATATATATATATTTTTATTATTTTTTTGTGTTTTTATGCCAACTGGCATCTTACAAATATTTTTTATTATTATTGTTTATGGAGGCGTCCAGGGGCTTGGACGCCTCCATCAATATATATTTTTTATTTTGTTTAGGGCCCTGAGAAAAATAAATAAAATAAATTAAAAATATGGGGGCGTCCAGGGGCCTGGACGCCCCCATTAAGACCCACCCGGGTCCTCAAATCAAGCGTCGGCGGCCGCCCGGTAGACCCCCTTCTTGATTCCGGAACCTCTTGATGCGTTCGACTGGTGTTGATGTCGTCCGAATGCCGTGACGAGACGATTCCGGATGCCAAAAAAGGCAGAAGAAGACCCAAGCAAAGGAAGCACTCGAGCGATTCAAAATGCGTAAGCCGTTGCGGGGCGTTGTATAGTAATATGAGACTTTCTCAGGAGACGTCAAGAATGGCGTGTCTACAGCTACCCCGCCTTGGCGTCTGCTTTGCAAGGGAGCGACACGTAGTGGAATGGTATCGAAGTGGAGTGGAGTGAAGTGGGAGCGGACTGATAAGTTGATGCCAAGGTGTGATGAGACACGCTTTTGACGTTACTGTTTGGAATCTTTCCTGGAGTTTCAATGAGGCGACCTTGAAGAAGGTCTTTCAAATATTGACGATTGCTTGGACGGAGATCAAATAAGGGAGGGTGAGATGTGCGCTCAGGCACGAAACAAAAGGAGACCAACTTCTCGGTGTGGAAGTACCTGGGTCATAAACCGGAGGTTTCACCTTTGGGGAGCGGTTACCAGCCAATGTGGAAGTGTTGCGGCCAAGGTGGGTCAAAAAAAGGTAAAGGAATATCTGAGGGTCTGTCCAAACAAGGGTCTCCTTTGGAAGAGCAACGTAGGGCTGTCTCAAGAAAACTCAGTATTTCATTCGGAGTGGAATATCTCATATTTGTGGGAATTGGAGCACAACGGCTTTCACAATCGAATCACTTGAATGATCTTCCGCAATAAATCAAAGTCCTATATGAATGCATGCTGGGTTTAAAGAAAAATTCAAAACAAACGAAAATAGAAAATAGCCAAGGATAATATTGTCAATTTATGAAGGACGGGTCAGGATACCGACCCGGTGAGCTGATACTGGGCTGGGGCCCGTTTATCCGCGCACCAACTCACTGAATGGAACCGTCGTCCCCATTCTATCACAAATTGACGGCCTATCCGTACAACCCAAATTCTTCCGGGATCGTCACCGTTTTTGTTGAAGGGGAACTCAGATCCCGGATTCGTTCGGGCCACACGGTCCTCGGCATGTTCTAGTAGCGTACGTATCATATACTATGATGCATGACAAGGTGGGACCAACCATTGAAAGGTGGGACAGGAGACTGGACAAAGACGTCCGTTAGTAAAACCTGCACAGACCAGCATGGATTAATAACATCAGAAAGTAGCAGAATTACAGCAGAATCGCACCACAATACAAAGGAGATCCAGACAAAATCCTGATAGCGACCGCTGATGTGACATGTTTTATCCTGTAGCACCCTTCCCTTCCTATAAGAATTCCCCTTAGGCTAGTTCATTCAAATGCACCAAGGTGGGTTTTGGAAGCTTAGGAGAGGAAGGAAAGGAGAATCTAGAGATTTCAGGATGGAAGGAGAGTCTTCCCGCGTTATGAAGAGGAGCAGGCCCAGCGGCGAGATCAGGCGACTCTCCGACCTCGAGGGTCATCTGAGTGGGACGATCATGTCGCATATGGTAAGCTGATTCTTTTCAAATTTCTCCACGTGAGCCTTCTTCTTACTTCCTTCATTTCTTCTTCTTTCTTTTCTCTTCCAGCCATATCCACTCTTCCCAGGCCCGAGGAAGTTTTCCAAACTGCCATGGCTTTCAAAGCTAACTTCCAATATCTCCATTGGCATGAGGGCCATACTCTCGAAGTGGCATTTGCAGGGGCTCCTTATTCATGCCAAACATTACGAGAAGATTCGTATGGACTGGGCGGCTATGGGCGCACTAGTGGAGATCTGGCATCCCCAGACCCACACTTTTATCTTCCCGACCTTCGAGGTGACCATCCTCCTCGAGGAGGTGGAACTTCTACTCGGATTGAAGAAATTCAAAAGTGACGGGAAGGTGAAGGCTATGCGGATGCTGACACGGGGGACTTCTGAAAGCGTCCTTGGAAGCTTCATGCCGCCCGATGCAGCCAGAAAGGTCCGTACTCAAAAGGGGATCGATCTCCAAAAGCTTGCGGAGTGGGTTATGGACGCCCTGAGAGGGTTACCGGACGATGACTATTTGGAGGGAATCATGAAGGGGTTCACTATCTGTCTGGCGAGTGCTCTCTTGTTTCCTTATACCAACAACATAGTGGAGGAAGACCAACTGAGTGCTATCTGCGGGATCTGGCGTGGAAAAAGGGTGGGACCTGCGGTCCTTGCCTATCTTTACAGCGGTCTTACTGCCTCGAGCATGGGTAAGCCTCCATTTGGTTGTGCACTTGTCTTGAGCTGCTGGCTTGATTTGCACTTCAAATTCGACCACCGCGAGGGAATGCCAACCGCTTCGAAGCTCTTCCAACAAAGCCCTCTTCATCACATAGCCGACGTGTTAGGCTTCGGTGGTACCGTAGTGAACCGCGTTCTGTGGCTGAAGAAACGTGAAGACTGGCGGTCTCACTTCCGCACCGTGACACAAGGCTTCTTTACTTGCGCACCGGCATGTTTGCTTTCGCTAGATCTCCTCATGAGGTCTTCCCCCGAAGTTGATCTTCAACTGATCGGCGCGACCGAGTTCGTCCTTTATAGTGCGCATCGGTGCTGTCTCCAGATTGGCATCCCACGCCATTCGTTCCCGCCACCGACTGGCATTGTTCCTTTGAAGAAAAGAGAGTTGGGCACTGAAGCGGACGCGAAGGAAGCGAAGGCCATTAAAGCTCCCTGGAAGACAAGTGTTGCGGGAAAGGCCTTAGCGTACGTGGTGGAGGAATGCGAGCCGTGGAGGGCTTATATAACCGAACTGGGGAAGTTAAGGCCTAAAGCGCCTAAACCCCTGATGTAGTTCACTCTGCTTTTCTGATGGAATAAAATCTGACATTTGGATGTTTTGGACCCCCGTCCCCTTAATTATTATTATCTTTTTTTGTGGTTTTTCTTTTTCTTTGTGTTTTCTTCTTTTGCTTGGATTATATACATACTCTTATCTTTTTTTTTCTTTTATTATATTTTTTTTGAAATTTTTATTATGGGGGCGTCCAGGGTCCTGGACGCCCCTAAGTTTTTATTTTTTTTTGTTTTGAAATTATTATTATTATTATTATTTTTGGGGGCGTCCTGGGTCTTGGACGCCCCTAATTTTTTATTTTTTTTAATTTTTTTTATTTTTTATTTGGGGGGCGTCCAGGCGCGAGGACGCGTCTTAATCCTCGAATTCAAATTTAAAGCGACGAGTGGCCTTTCTTCTCCCGTACCTTACCCACAAACGAGCCCGCCTTCCGCCGAAACTCGCTCGCCCGTCTTTATCTTCTTCCCCTCGATCGAATGGAGTTCGGCGGTCTGGACCACGGCGAAGGTGGAGAGGGACGCGGGACCCCTCGCCTGAGGAGGGACGCGCCAGAGCACGGAACCGCGTCCATGGAGGAGGAAGGGCCGCTTCGGGCCCCCGAGGGACCCGAGGGGCCCAATGGCGCGGGAGGAGGTGAACACGGCTCGGTGAGTGTATGGTTTTCCCCCTCTTTGATCCATTTTGAGTTTTGAAGCAAGCCGTGCGAGGGGGGAAAGGGTTCGGCGACTGTTGCACTTAAATGATGGACGCGTCCTAGACAGGGGACGCGTTCTTTTTGACTGATGTGGGACCTCTTTTGATGCAGGGTACGGCAAGAATCTCGGGTTTGGCCGATGAGTGGGAGAGTGCAGACGAGCCGAGCCGCGTCAGGAGGGAGAGTCGCGGCAAGGCGAGGCTCGAGGAGTGGCCCGTACGTCTCCCTGGACAGCAAGGGGGTATACTGGTGCAGGACAGTGCCGACTTCCTGCGGCGGCAGAGAGAGAGCTACGCGGGGCTTTCCCAAGCTGGAGACACGCGTGGCATCGGCGGCTCGCGCGCCCTACTGTCAGAGACTAGGCGGCAGTTGGCCGTCGCTCAACATGAGTTGTCGCTCCTGGTAAGTTATGTGCCGCACTTTTAACTTCAGATTTTGGAGTTTCACTGACGGCCGTTGTTTATTTTGTTCCAGCGTGCCCAGCAGACAGCGACGGTGGGAGTGGCTGGCGGATCTTCCAGCTCCTCGGCCCCTTTTCTTGAGATTGCCTCCCTCCGGGAGCAACTTGCCGGTGCGGTGGCCCGCGCGACCCGGGCGGAAGAGGAGCGTGATGCCTGGGTGGCGACTGTTGCGGAGCTGCGGCATCGCGGTGAGGAGAGACCTTCTCCAGACATCCTGGAGTTAAGGGTTCTTCTGCAGATGATGAGGAGAGAGGCAGAGAGAGAGAAAGCCGAGAGAAGGTCCGAGCGACAGCGGGATCTGACCGAGAGGAGGGCCTTGGAGGCCCAAGTGAGGGAGCTCCAGCTGGGCCTTCAGGCCGTCGTGCAGAGGCTAGGAGGGATGGAGACGCGCTACGAGAGAGCGCGAGAGTTCGGGGAGCGACTCCGCCAGTCCGGTCGCTTTGCCGCCAGTGGCTTCTTTGCCACGCCAGGGGAGGAGCAGCGAGTCACTGCTGCGGAGCAGGCGCCCAGAGGCGAGGCAGGTGCTACTGCACGGGGATCCCGGAGGCTTCTGAGGGATCCTCACCTCGGGGGAGAGGAGGAGAGTGCCCAGAGAGATGAGTGATGGTGAGGATTGGCGAGCTAGTGGACCCGCCACCTCTCTATGATTGTAGTGTTTGTGACAGCTTATGTAGAATTATGAATGGAGTGATTTGATTTTCTGCTGTTTATTTGTTCTTTTGTGCGTTCCTTCTTCCCTACACTTCTTCTCCTTTGCACTGTTCCCATGTGATAGGTCTGTCGAGACTCCGCCTCGAGCGGAGAATCGCGTCTTGTTGTGACCATTTTCGACGGGAAACTGCCGTCGAAGTCAATAATGACGGCCCTAGTTTCTTTTCCGAATGCTGTGTCAAATTTTGCGGACGTCCTCCAAATCATGATAGGGTATCCCTAGACAATCATAGGGGCTATTTGTCCTATTCTTCGTCCAGTCAATCACCCTGTGCGAGCGGTGAAGTGACACATGGGACCGCTTGGCCGGTGCCTCATTGCGAGGGCTATTATTGACAGGTGATGGAGGCAATCTTGGCCCGCACTCCTTCCATTTCTATAAATTCTTGTCCCTTTTATCCTCCCAGGTATATCGAGAGCTAACTCGAGGAGCACAATTTCTTACGGGAGAGGAGGAGTTCAAAATTCTGAGAGTTGGATGGAGGGCGAATCTTCCCATTCCTCGAAGAGAAGCAGGTCCAGTGGTAGTAGTTCCAGGAGGCCCTTCAGACCTTGAAGGGCACTTCAGCGAAAGGGCCCAATCTCAACTCGTAAGCCAAGTTTTCTTGCCCTTTTCTCATTCTTTCTTCCTTTCCTCTGACCAAACCTCACCCCCATTCCTTGTATGTGTAGGTTGTGATGAAATCATAAATCTCATGGGAGTTGGTAGTAGCAGCGTACAGGGGCCTCCCAGATTTTCAGAAGGCGAGGCTAGACGTGATGGGATTTGGTACCTTCCTTCGGATCGAGCCGATCCAGCTTGACCTAGTCCTGATCCAAGCCTTGTGTGAGAGATGGGACCCAGTGAGCCGGGCATTCCTGATGCCCTGGGGGCACATGGTGCCCAGCTTGGAAGATGTGGTCTGAATTACGAGTCTCAAGGTGGATGGCGAGGCAGTGACCGGAGTCACTTACGCGGACTACCGAGAAGGTGCCCAGAAGTTACTGGGTTTGGACCTAGATGGTCGGAAAAACAGGTCGGTAGCTAGGGCGTCCCTCATGGATGCATTAGGGCTCACCGACACTCGTCGGCGGGATGACGAATCCTCAGAAGAGTTCATGGAAAGGATGGAAATAGGATGCCGTGCCGTGTATTGCACAGATTTCGGCAACTGGGAAAGATGTAACATAGATTTGAGGAGATTTCTCCTCTTCCTTTTGGGGAGATTGGTACTGAGCTCGAAAGGGGACGGTATCCAATGTCGCTTCCTGGAGCTGCTGTCAGACCTTCAAAGAGTAGGGTACTACGCCTGGGGAGCTGCCATGCTAGCGCACTTGTTTGCAGGCCTATTCCAAGAAACGGATCGTGAGATGACTGTGAGTGGTTTCACACCATTCATCCAGGTATTTTTGGTTTTGCTTGTTTTGTATTTTTTTTGTTGTTTTCGCAAGGTGCTGATGACCTGCGCCGAGCAGCTATGGAGCTATTATTACCTCCCCATGGGGAGAGCTCGACATTGGCGACCCGTGATGGTGCCGCTAGCCAGGCGGTGGGAACCCATCATGAGTGCGGCACCCCTAACCTACCAACTGATGGTGTTAAGGCGGGAGCTACAGGAGTTCCCTGCAGCGATGGTAAACTGGAGACCCTACTCAGACATGGTCGATGCCAACCAGCCGTGGGTTCTAGCAAGTCGTGCCCGGTTCGGACGGGAACTATGGATGCACTGCCTGAATGAAATCGAGCCGCTTCGGCTACGATTAGTTATGAGGACTTTAGGACTGGCTTAAGAATGGGTGGATTCAGCTGCGCCACCTCGTGTCGGGAGAAAGACGCGAGGACCGGCGACCTGCATTGACTGGCGCGTGCGGTTTCCTGAACAGTACGAAGACTGGCAACGGGGTGGCACAATTGTAGAATCGCAGGCGCGGGACAGCGAGGACTACTTGCGTCTATATAGGATAAAGTACGCAGAATGGTTCCAACCCCGGGGACTTGTGGAGGTAGGTTTCCCCTTTTTCTCTTCTCTTCTTTCTCTTTTTTTCTCTTTTTTTGGTTTTCTGGTGGAAATGCTGACTCGTATGGCTGCAGGATGTCCAGGATGCCATGATAGCGAATTTACGAACTCGCTTGGCAGAGATGGAACAACAGTTGGGCGATGCCCGCGGAGCTACGAGCGCCTTGGTAGGTGTACAGTACATTCCTAATTAAATCCCCAGATTCCAGATGTTGGCTGCTAATTCACATGGTCGTAGCATGCCCAGATTGGCGCGGCCTCCCCAGCGATGGGAGTAGGTGGTGCCTCTTGCAGCTTGTGGATTCCCACCTCAGAACTTGACTCGCTTCATGAGCAACTTGCTCACGCCACGCAGCGTGCTGCGGAGGCAGAAGGGATGCTCCGTATACAGGTAAAAGTTTCAGCGTTGAGTTCTCTTTGTTTACGCCTTATCGCGTATCTGAGATGGTACACTCGGCAGGAAAAGGAGACGGAAGAAGCACTTGCCCAAGCTGCGCAGAAGGAGGCTAGGATAGCAGAACTGGAGAGGGAACTGCGGCGTCATCCTGATGACGACTCATCCAGGGATGCTATGGAACTGAGGATCACCCTCCAGTTGGAGAGGGAAGACCGTGAGAGAGAACGGGCAGAGAGGGAAAGAGACGCAGAGAGAGAAAGAGCCAACAGTTTGGCTGAAAGGGAGGAGCGAAGGGCCATGGAGGCCCAACTATTCGAACTCCGAATCGGCCTTGGTCTTGCTGAACAGTGGCTGAGAGATGGTGAGGAGCGCTACCGAAAAGCACGAGAGCGTGGCTTTCGTGTTGGCAGCTTCTCTGCTGCTTCCGTGGATCAACGCCGGGATGTGGGAATAGGAAGAGGAGTACAGAGCGGCAGGAGTACCGCTTTTCGTAGTTGGGTAGCACCTTTGAGAGTGTTTTGCCCGGAGAGTAGTGGGACGAGTAATGCAGAGAGAGAGGGCGGAACTTGATGTAAAAAATTTTTTGGTTTTTAGAATAAAACACAGGGTTTGGTTTGTTTATTTTTCACCTTTGCTTCAGTTACCTGAATCCCTGCACATATCACTGAAACAAACAAATCAGAATTTCTGTTCTGACTTGGCCCCTTGCTCAATAAGCAAATGGTCACTGTGACTGTCCTTGATAACTGGTCAAGGGGCCAAGCCTTTATTTAACGAAGGCAAGGGAAAGATGCGGTGATGATAAATGCGATAGGCAAGCACACGAATGCAAGCGGTATTTAAAAGTGAGATGCTGCACGCAAATGTAATCATGCAAAATTGATTTGTTTTCTTTTTTATATTTGATATTTTTTTTGTTTTATCATAAAAATATTTTTTTTGTTTGCAAATATATGCATTTTCTCTTTTCCATTTTTTTTTGCTTTTATCATTTCGATTGTTTTTTTTTTGTTGCTAACGCCCGGCAAGCACCCAAATGGCACCTAACCTACGTGAGACAGGGGTTTCTTACTAACCTCCCGGGTATCCTAAGTGCACATCTAGGTTGATTTGGGCCTCTAGACCCCTCGAATGACGATCCCGCCGGCTAAGACTTACCCTGATGACAATACCGTCATGCCATGCTTAGGCTCCCAGTTGCTTCCAACCACAGGGATTCACCCAAAAGATGTTTGAGGTAAAAGATTTGCCTGACCCGGTGTAGACACGCCAAAATTGACGTTATTATGAGTACATCTCATATTACCTTGTAATGCCCCAATTTGACCCTCAAATTAGTTCTATTTGAGTGGTTTTTCTCACTTTTCTTGGGTTTCTTCCTTTTTTCACCCTTTCCTTATTTTTTCCTATTTTTATCCTATTTTTCTGGATTTTTCTAGATTTTTTCTGGATTTTTCTGGATTTTCTGGGCATTTTTTTCCTATTTTTCTGAATTAACGACTTGGCTTGGGGCGTCTTTTAAATAACGACTTGACATGGGGCGTTTCTAAAAAAATTAACGACATATTTTCAGGGCGTCATTTCTATCAAATTCCTATTTTTCTGGATTTTTCTGGGAATTTTTCGGAATTTTCGGGAATTAACGACTTAGCATAAGGCGTTATTTTGAATAAAAAATTAAAAAAAATGAATTCACGCCTCAAGTGGGGGCGTGTCTTTCAAATGTAATATTTTAATATTATTTTCCACTCCGTTCCAGAGGTGTTTTGGTGGCCTTCCGGGTGTTAGAAAAATTCGCAAAAATAGTCGTTGGAATCAGGGCGACGAGATGCACCTTCACCTAAAAAATGGGAAAATAATATTGAGAATTGAAAAATGGCCCTATTTTGAATATTTTGAATTAACGTCCTTTGCAAAGGCGTTTTTTAATTAACGTCTTTAAATCAGACGTGTTTCACAATTTTCCAAATAAATTCTAAAATTTGATTTTTGAATTAACGCCTTTATCTAAGTCGTGTTTTAATTAACGCCCTTTGGATAGGTCGTCAATTCTTGAATTAACGCCCTTATTCAAGTCGTGTTTCAGTTTCGGGTTCCAAAATGAACGCAACCCCTTTCCCCAGAGAGTCCTTGCCTCATTAGACTCCTACCTTGATTGGGGCTCTTGCCCATTCTTATCTTTCCCCCTTGGCTCTTGCCCGTTCTTATCCTTCCATCTTTTGATTAGATTCTATTTAATAGAGCGCCTGTAGCTCTGTGAGGTTGGATCCTCTTCTCTTCGGGCCCCCTGTCGATCCTTTTCTCCCTCCCTCCGTTCTTCTTCTGTGTGTATTTTTTTATTCTTCCTCTTCTATCTTCGGTATTCTTCTTCTCGTTTTTCTTCACCTTCCCCTTTTTCTTCTTCTTCTTCTTCTTCTTCTTCTTCTTCTTCTTCTTCTTCTATTCTTCTTCTTTCTCCTTCTTTCGATTATCTTCCTCGGTTGTTTCTCTTTTTCTGTTTTCTTCTTTCTTTTCTACAGGAACCGAAGGAAGGCTTTTGGCTAAGGAGGATTTCTACACCAACATCTTCATCCTTTTTGAAGATTTTCTCCCCATCAAGCATCAAAATCAAAGAGCACAATCAGATTTTTATTCTATCTCCCCTTTTCTCTTATTTTCATTAGTTCATAGTGCATGCATCATTATTATTATTATATTGATTTTTTTTCATACTCAATCACATTGAGATCTCCCCTTAGTGCACTCTTGCACTCTTTCCCCTTTTCCTATTCATATTTTTTGCATATTCATGCATTCATTCATCTCCCACACCCTCTTTGCATAGGGGTTTAAGGGCAACCACCCTTAAGGTGTGTTCTCACATATGTTTACATGCTCATATCTTTTAAGGATTGATGCTACACACACCATGTTCTAATTCACATCTTTTATTGGTGTTTGTTATTTTTTTTGCAAGGGTAATCAAGAGAAAGAACTCTCTTCATCGGCCGGCCGATTAGAAGAGAAAGGAGCACTCACATCCCCGCACTTTCAAGGTATTCTTCGCGATCTCTCCCCTTCATTAATTGTTATATCTTTTGAGGCGTTCGCGTCTCTGGCGATCACATCACAACTTCCTTTTAGCACCTCGTGCTATTTTATTGCTTTCACCATATCCATTACTCTCTTGCTTTTTATATTTTTAAGTGTGGATTTTAAATAGATCTACAAATTGGCGATCACGGTGGGACACTTTTTGTTTTTTCATTTGATTACCCCTTTCCCTTTGGCACCCAAGTGTGCCCTTTCCCATTGGTACCCTCGGTGCCCTTTCCTTTGTGCCCCTCGGGCACCCTCCATTGTGCTTTGCACTTTCCCCTAAGTGATTTGTCAATTGAATAGATTTGTTTTAAAATCTCCACTTAGTTAAAATTTTGATGAGCATGTTTTTATCTTGATAATCATATGTGATGATTGCTTCTGTGACTGTGAGTGTTTCCACTCTGCTGGCCGTGGGAGTTTGAAAGAATTCACGCCCTCCCACAGGGCGTTTCTTTATTTAGTAGCGCCTCTCATCAGGGCGCGTTTTCATGATTTGACGCCCCCACCCCTGGGCGTCTCTTTATTTGGTTGTGCATCGTTGATAATTAACGCCCTGCCCCAGGGCGTCTCTTTTATTGGTAGCGCCTCTCATCAAGGCGTGTTTTACCTTGCCTGTGGGCCTCCCACAGTGATTCACGCCCTGCCAAAGGGCGTCTTTTGATTGGTAGCGCCCTGCCCCAGGGCGTCTTATTCCTGTGTTTTCACCGAACCCCTTTGTTTATCACTGTATCATATTTTTGCTTATATCTTGCATTCATTCATTCATTCATTTTGCTTTGGTTTGGGAGACCTCCTCTCTCCACATACTAGGAGCCACACACCTCCTTGGTGAAGGAACGACCCTCCATTGAGCATTCCGTCTCTTTGGATTGGAAATTCCTAAACCAAGCCTCCATAAGTCCCCGCACCCGTGGATTCCCTCACGGACGCCGGGCAGGTTGTACCCTTTTGAAGTCCCGAGTTAGTCGGCCTATACGTGGTGAGAGAGGGTTCTTAGTTGGCATTGGAGTTCAAATCTCATTTGAAACTAGGCTCCCCCCCCCTTGTGTGAATCATTCAAAACTTTGCTAAAAATCATTAATTCACCAAGGTTTAAAACAATCAAAAATCACGGTAACCATTCCAACTTGTGTGCTTATTTGCATAATTATTGAGAATTTTTGATTATATAATGGCTTACCATGATAGAAACATGTTCAATTCAATTCATGAGGATGCACAACCTAGCACTTCATATCCTCAATTTCAACATGTTAATCAGCATTCTCACCATTCTTTCAAGGGACCACGTCCTTATTCTCATGGTCATACCCAACCCATGGGCAATGTCCATTCTCATGGTCCACCTACTCAATTTCAGGCCACTATTCCCTCGGGACCGTCTCCTCCCAATGACGAGAAGGTCTCTCGAATCATCCATGCATTAGATCATCTTACCCCTCAACAGATCCAAGCCCTTAAGGCTGCCGTTGAGGGTACATCTCGTGCATCTCCCCCTCTTTCCAATTCTATACGGGTGGCCCATCACCTACCTCCTTCCAATTCTATTCGGGTGACCCATCACCCATCTCCCTCCAATTCTACACGGGTGGCCCATCACCCACCTCCTCCTTCCAATCATATTCGGGTAGCCCATTACCCATCTCCCCCTATTCATTCTACTCGGGTGGTCCGACACCCGCCTCCTTCTATTCCTCCTCCATCACGGCCCCGAGGCCCTTTTACTCCTTGCAATCCGGCCCGTCCGGGTTCTTTTACGGGTCATCCCGTCAACTCCCCTCCACGGCCTTCTTATGCGGCCCCTCCTCCTTCAAGGCCCTGCCAACCTCCTGTTGTTCATGTTACACCCCTCCAGCAAACTCTGCTCGATAAGATTACTTTGATGGAGGAACAAATAAAGAGGGTCACGGCTCCTCCTACTCCAGTCAATCCTCTCCATGCCGCTTTAGACGACATTACAAAGATGGAGAATGAATGGAAAGACAGGATGGATGATTATGACTTCGGCATTCCAAGCGAGGAAGAGCCGGCAATTGAAAAATCTGAGGCAGCGTACGATGATGATGAAGCTCCGCAGGCACCCCTCCCGAGTTTCCTTAATTTCCCGCTCCCTCCACTTTCATTCGATGAACCTCCTGCTCAGGATGAAACCATCCCCGATCCAATCCCTATTTATGAGACTAGTTGGTGTTACGATGATGGGTCGATACTTCAATCACCCACACCGGCACATTGTAAGTCTCCTCCTATCCTGGACACCGCATACATTACACCTCCTCCTATTACACCATTAACCCCCGCAACACTGGCCTCCCCCAAGCCTTCCACCATTAAACCTCCACCCGTTAAGCCATCTACCTCCACACCATTAGCCTCCGTCGAACCCATCATTAAACCTTCCCTAATCAGCCTCCCATTAGCCTCCACCTCGGCCTCCACTTACCCAATTTCACCACCATTACCCTCCATTATGCCTTTAACCCCAAAACCCATACCTCCATCACATAGCCTTTCGCCTTTACCTATGGTTAATTCTGAGCAGGATCCACCACTTTTTGCACCCGAGCCAATCCCGACCGCTTGCAAGCAAAGGGAGAAACTCGATGTGTTTGAACCTCCGCCTCCACTTACGTCAACACCTTCCATTATAACTCCACCATCCACGGAGCCTTCCGCCTCCGCCTCACCTCCCTTTGTTACTCGGAAGGGGCGTGCTTCTGCAGCTACTTGTGCCGAAGATAAGCAAGAGCCGGGCAAGAAGACTTTGGCCACGACTGTGCCATTCAAGATTCAAGAGTTCATTTGCCGGATGCCAATCCGGGTTATTGTGCCAAGCATGATTGAAGAGGCCAAGTCACCGTCATGCCAAGCACTGATGCTGTGTAAGGGCCGGGCAGGGCACCCTCTGTTCCAACTTCCAAATCTTGAACCCCCGGGCAACATGATGCTTCTGAGCTCAACTTTACAACTCCCTCACACCATTACTTTGCACTCTCCAAGGGAGTTGACATTCACCATTGAAGTCTCGGCAGGGGCTATTTCTCGTACATGTTCACCGCCATGGAGGGGCAGTTACCTTGATGCTAAGGGACCATCCCTTATTTGTTCCACTTTCTATTCATCCATCTCTATCACTTCTTCTTCATGGGCCATTCCCAGGGATAGGAGGAGGATCTCATCCTCTCGCCCTTCACATTCTTCATATTCTTTGCATTTCATGCATTCATCGCATCCATCCCATTACATGCATTTGCACCTCCTGCTTCCCGGGTTTCCAAACCCGTATCTTCCTCACCTTCCGGCACCGCCGGATATTCCGCATTTCCCATCTCATTCATATTCATCCTTTTATCCACTCCCCTTGGGGCATCGCGTCCCCCTTCCTGCCATTTCCCTGGAACCTCCAGGAATTTTATCCCTCCTCTTTGGGCATCTCGCCCTTCTGATTCTATTCCTCCGGAACCTCCGGACTTTCTCCCAGGGCATCGCGCCCCTTTCCACCTTATTCCTCCGGAACCTCCGGATTCTCCACCTGATTGTCTCCATCTTTTCCTCGGGCATCACGCCCCTTTTCATTCTCCTCCTTCAGAACCTCCGGACTTTTCCCTCGGGCACGACGCCCCTTTCCACCTTCTCCTTCCTGATTTTATTCCTCCGGAACCTCCGGATTCTCCGTCTTATTCTCTCTATCATCTCCCAGGGCATCGCGACCCTCCTGATTTTATTCCTCCGGAACCTCCGGACCTTCCATATTTCCTTCAATTCATCTTTTTGCTCCTCCGGGACTCCATATCTTTTATTCTCTTCTTCCTTTTCCGTCATCTTTTTCATCATCTTTTTCCCTATTTCTCCCCAGGGCATCGCGTCCCTTCTTTCGTTATCCCACCGGAGCCCCCGGATGATTCCTCCTATCACGATTCTCCTCCACCTCCGGACCCTCCGGATCCGCCTCTTTCTATCTACCAATTTCTTCTTCTGATTCCTCCTAATTCTGGGTCCGACCCAACTTCTTCCACATCCACTGCCTTGGGCATCTGCCCTTTCTCCCATTGTTTTAGGGGCTTTAGTCCTCACTCCACCCCCTAATTTTCCGCTTCTTTTGTAGACTGTTCCATGTAATCAGGGTCTCTACGCCTTAGTGAGGGAGTTCTAGCCCTCGCCTCTTTTCCTTTTCTCCTTATTTCGTCTGAGTCTGGTCTGGGCACCACTCCATCTTGTTAAGCCACTTTCAACCCTTTGCTTCCAATCTTTTTTTCTGCTAAAGAGGACAAATCCCACGATGATCAGCCTCTCGCGGCAGCTGCTTCTACAAAGGGTGCAAGGTAACATATTGGCGTAAGTGCGCATTTTATATGATATCATATCCCCATTTCTTCACGCATGATTTTTTAAAAACAAAGTGCTTCTTAACAAGATTAAGAGTGGTGTTTTAAACCTTTATCTTAGGCTTTTGTTTAAATGAAATCTTTGTTAAAAAGAGTCTTTAGGCTTGCTTCTGCAGCACTTTGGTTAATAAGAACCCCGCGCTGGGAATTCAACATTCTCTCCCCGCTTGTTTAAAGTAACCCTCGGTTGGGCATTCCACACACTTCACGGCGTCCTTAGCCGGCTCCTTTGGTAAAACACCGTTGCTACCTTGGCCATGCCATGAGTATACCGAAAGTCTTTTCTCTCTTCACTCGGCCGAATGCAGGTACAAGAGGTTGACGGATAAGATAACCAACCTTGGTAAATCCCAATACGAGAGGAGTCTCAAATAGGGGCAGTCTTGACCCAAAATCAATACAAATTTCATGATATACATCTCGCCAAAAGGGCTATTATGAAAATCAAGTCAAAATTTGATAAATGAATTCAAAATTGTGAAATATGGCATGTCAAGAGTGGCAAAGTCCCCGCAGGAAAACCCTGGTCGTATGCATGTCAAGGGTCTAAAAAGCAAAGGCACAAAGCCCCGGCGCAACAGACTACCTCTTTGAGGGTTAACACCTTGGAAGGAATTCAAGTCCCGATATCTCCCATCCTGCACAAAGTTTATCCTCAATTATTCTTCTCTTCTCCCTCCAAGACCGAATGTTTCTCGGGTATGGCCTTGGTAGGGGCACCGTTGATCAAAGACGGTCGGTTATAGGATGCCACTTTCAATGCACGTCCAGCTTTGGGCAGTTTTTAGCGAAAAGGGAAGGAACAAGGACCCCTAGCCAGTGGTTTAAAACACCCTTTGATGCTGCTTTAGCAATGTCTAACCAAAATCAAACAAAAAAATTGAATATTTCTTGTCCAAAATCCATAAAAAATGGAATACCTTTCTCAAAACTTCACAAAAAATTGAATATCTTTTACAAAACTTCACAAAAATTTGCATATTGATCAAAACTCATAAAATTTTTTATCTTTTTCAAAACTCATAAAAATTTGCATATTCCAAAACTCCATAAAAAAATTTGCATATTTCTAAAATCCAAAAATTTGCATTGTATTTTCTGATGGTGTTTTGCAGGAACAGCTTTGCAGAGACCAAAAGCACGGGATGGGTCCTCTCTCTACTTATTGCTATCAATCTATTGATTCTTCCCAATATTCTCATGACATGCCACCCAGGGGCATCATCTCCCTATATCATTCTGATTATCATATCTCATGATTATTCATCTCCAAATCTTTCAATCAACTCCTGCTCGTTTCATCTGACTACTCCGCCGATGGGCATTATCAGATCCTGATTATTTAACTCCAAAACTTGATTAGCCAGATTGTCATCCTCATGACAAACAACAAATAATGATGCTTTGCTATGCCATGATTTGACTTATGCTGTTCATGATATATGCTATGATTGATGCTTTGATTCATGCTATGCATGCTATGATTAACTGCCTTATTCATTGCTTGTTATCTTTTATATCTTGGCTAATGAAATTTTTGAGCGCAGGAAGAAGCTCTTGGTCCCACCGACTGGGCGTCATTATCCGAGCCCCACGGTGCTGACACCTCATTTCTCAGTTCCCCATGTGCCCATTGCTATCACCATCTCTCCTTGTATGCATTTTACTATATGTTATATACGCTACTAGATTACATCAAGGACCTTGTGGCTTTGGTAAATCTGGAATTTGAGTTCCCCTCCATCAAAAAAAATGACGATTCCAGAGGAGTCTTAGTCATACGGATAGGCCGTTGAGCCGTCCAAGACTGGGGACGATGGTTCCCTTTTGCGAGTTGGTGCGCGGATAAACGGGCTTCGGCTTAGTATCAGCTCGCAGAATCGGTTTCTTGACCCAGTCTGGGCAGTTTAACAATATTATCCTTGATTATTCTATATTTTTATTTGATTTATTTTTCCCTTTAAACCCAGCATGCATTCATGTAAGACTTTGAATCAACTGTTGAAAAATCATTCTGATGAGCTGTTTGGGAGCCAAATTGATCTTCATCTTTCAGATATGAGATATTCCATGTCGAATTGAGTCTCAGTTCGTTTTGTCGCTGTTTTGGGTCATTTTCTCGAAAGCTCCTTATTTGGATTTTTATCATCTTATTTTTATCTCCTTTCCCTTTGATCCACCTTGGCTGCAGCACGTCCACTGGCTGGTAACCGCTCCCCAATGGTGAAACTTACAGGTTTGTGACCTGAGGTACTTCCACCGCGCTGGAAGTTGATCATTTTTTTATCTCCTTCGTGCACCGCGTGCACACTCCCCCTTTATCCAAACATTGTTGATTTCGTTGGATTTCCCGAGATTGCTTCATCTCGAGCTTTTGATTTCGATTCTCATCAAGTGATGTTGATTGCGTGTCTCATCACACCTTGGCATCTACTTTTCAGTTTGCTATGCTCCCTTGCAAAGCAGACGCCAAGGCGGGGCAGCTGTAGACACGCCAAAATTGACGTTATTATGAGTACATCTCATATTACCTTGTAATGCCCCAATTTGACCCTCAAATTAGTTCTATTTGAGTGGTTTTTCTCACTTTTCTTGGGTTTCTTCCTTTTTTCACCCTTTCCTTATTTTTTTCTATTTTTCTCCTATTTTTCTGGATTTTTCTAGATTTTTTCTGGATTTTTCTGGATTTTCTGGGCATTTTTTCCTATTTTTCTGAATTAACGACTTGGCTTGGGGCGTCTTTTAAATAACGACTTGACATGGGCCGTTTCTAAAAAAATTAACGACATATTTTCAGGGCGTCATTTCTATCAAATTCCTATTTTTCTGGATTTTTCTGAGAATTTTTCGGAATTTTCGGGAATTAACGACTTAGCATAAGGCGTTATTTTGAATAAAAAATTAAAAAAAATGAATTCACGCCTCAAGTGGGGGCGTGTCTTTCAAATGTAATATTTTAATATTATTTTCCACTCCGTTCCAGAGGTGTTTTGGTGGCCTTCCGGGTGTTAGAAAAATTCGCAAAAATAGTCGTTGGAATCAGGGCGACGAGATGCACCTTCACCTAAAAAATGGGAAAATAATATTGAGAATTGAAAAATGGCCCTATTTTGAATATTTTGAATTAACGTCCTTTGCAAAGGCGTTTTTTAATTAACGTCTTTAAATCAGACGTGTTTCACAATTTTCCAAATAAATTCTAAAATTTGATTTTTGAATTAACGCCTTTATCTAAGTCGTGTTTTAATTAACGCCCTTTGGATAGGTCGTCAATTCTTGAATTAACGCCCTTATTCAAGTCGTGTTTCAGTTTCGGGTTCCAAAATGAACGCAACCCCTTTCCCCAGAGAGTCCTTGCCTCATTAGACTCCTACCTTGATTGGGGCTCTTGCCCATTCTTATCTTTCCCCCTTGGCTCTTGCCCGTTCTTATCCTTCCATCTTTTGATTAGATTCTATTTAATAGAGCGCCTGTAGCTCTGTGAGGTTGGATCCTCTTCTCTTCGGGCCCCCTGTCGATCCTTTTCTCCCTCCCTCCGTTCTTCTTCTGTGTGTATTTTTTTATTCTTCCTCTTCTATCTTCGGTATTCTTCTTCTCGTTTTTCTTCACCTTCCCCTTTTTCTTCTTCTTCTTCTTCTTCTTCTTCTTCTTCTTCTTCTTCTTCTTCTTCTATTCTTCTTCTTTCTCCTTCTTTCGATTATCTTCCTCGGTTGTTTCTCTTTTTCTGTTTTCTTCTTTCTTTTCTACAGGAACCGAAGGAAGGCTTTTGGCTAAGGAGGATTTCTACACCAACATCTTCATCCTTTTTGAAGATTTTCTCCCCATCAAGCATCAAAATCAAAGAGCACAATCAGATTTTTATTCTATCTCCCCTTTTCTCTTATTTTCATTAGTTCATAGTGCATGCATCATTATTATTATTATATTGATTTTTTTTCATACTCAATCACATTGAGATCTCCCCTTAGTGCACTCTTGCACTCTTTCCCCTTTTCCTATTCATATTTTTTGCATATTCATGCATTCATTCATCTCCCACACCCTCTTTGCATAGGGGTTTAAGGGCAACCACCCTTAAGGTGTGTTCTCACATATGTTTACATGCTCATATCTTTTAAGGATTGATGCTACACACACCATGTTCTAATTCACATCTTTTATTGGTGTTTGTTATTTTTTTGCAAGGGTAATCAAGAGAAAGAACTCTCTTCATCGGCCGGCCGATTAGAAGAGAAAGGAGCACTCACATCCCCGCACTTTCAAGGTATTCTTCGCGATCTCTCCCCTTCATTAATTGTTATATCTTTTGAGGCGTTCGCGTCTCTGGCGATCACATCACAACTTCCTTTTAGCACCTCGTGCTATTTTATTGCTTTCACCATATCCATTACTCTCTTGCTTTTTATATTTTTAAGTGTGGATTTTAAATAGATCTACACCCGGGTCTGTTTCCTCACAACTCTAAATGGTATATGATGGAACACCCTGGAACCCTAACAACCAACCGCGCGACGCTGACCCGGAATCAGACGCCGTCGCACCCATAGGTGACGCGCTTGCATTGGCCTAAGCCCGAGGTTAAACAAGAAGACATCAAGGCGGTAAACAGGGGTCTTGACCAGCCAGAAACACAGAGACTCCTTCGCAGCGATAGCTTTTGCTTTTCAAAGTAGGCAACCAAAATGTGTATATTAAAATAAGGTCGCAGACCCTGGGCAGTTTTCACCTTTCAGAAACTCTATCGAACCTTCATCTTTAGAGGGAGAAGGAAGAGTGTAGGGGATAAACCTCCTGAGAGGACCGGCAAAGCCGTTAACCCGGTGAGCGAATAAGGGCCCATTAACTCTTTCCCTTCGGACAACTTCGGACCAAATCTCGAGCATTTACATTCCACGGCCCCCCCTTCGTGGATTCAGACCTTTGCTTTGAGGGGTTCGTTTATTGCACCAGGCACGGTCACGACCAGGCTTTTCTCTTGATTTTAATTTTGTATTTCTTTTTGTGAGGGAGATATAGTCGTTTGACGTTTGTGGGCTCCCTCTTCGTATGCCTGCGGGGACACTGCCCTCTTCTCGTGCTCTGATCGATGCTCGAGGAAATGGGTCCTACTCTTGCCTTTGGGTTTGAGTTTTGGTTTCTCATGCTCAGCGTTTTAAGGGCGCCGACTGTCTCATTTGGTCGAAGAGAAAAGAAATAAAGATTACAGCTTCCGGAGATCTTCTAGGTGGGGCCCCACCGTAGGTGATGCTACCGACTTTTTTTGAATAAAATACATAAGTGAGCACATGTTAGGTTCCTTCGAGCGAGCATAGGCCGACGTGGCCGGACAGGGGTCTCCACGGTTCTGGCAAACCAAGACCCGGTGCCTACCGAGCCTTAATGGGCCCTATCCTAACATGAAGGTTAGATGCAGGGACTTAACTACATGGTGACTGCCAGGCATCGGCGTTTTGAGTTTTCCATATTTTTAGTGGTTTTCAATATTTCTTTGTTTTTGATGTTTTTATCTTTTCAACATTTTTTGTTTGTGCTAAGGGTAGTATTTCTTAAGATAAAGCCCATTCCAAGGGTGGGATAACTCGGTCCCTTCGGCGTTGACTAGCTTGTAGGCGTTGCCAGGGTACACGGCTTGAATTACAAATGGTCCTTCCCAATTGGGTTGGAGCTTAGAACGCGGCCCTCCAGGTTTGACAAAAATTCTTTTTACGACCATCTCACCGACTTTGAATTTTCTCTCAACGACTTCCTTTTGGTAAAAGCGAGCGAGTCTATTTTGATACACACGCGCGTGTTCGGCAGCGGCCAGTCGCTTCTCATCCAAGAGTTCCAACTGGGCGAGGAGTGAATTACGACGATCGTCGAGGGAAAATTCTTCGTCAATTGTACCCTGAGAGAAGGGATCAGAGTCTCGTATGGGACTACCGCTTCCATACCATAAGTAAGGGCAAATGGAGTCTGCCCGGTGGGGGTACGGATTGAAGTGCGATAGGCCCATAGAGCTTCGATAAGCTTTTCTGGCCAGTCTGAAAACTTACTAGACTCGCAGATTTTTTTGATGATTTTGAGCAATGTTTTATTGGTGGCCTCCGCTTGGCCGTTACCTTGTGGGTAATATGGCGATGAATGATGCAATGCAATTGCGTACCTTTTGCAGAGGTCCTGTAGGTCCTGAGAAATGAATTGTGGCCCATTGTCGGTGACGATCGTGCTTGGGATGCCGAATCTGGCGAGATGTTCTTCATGATGAACTTGCAGACTGTTGACGCCTTGATTTCGCGTAAGCTTCGGCTTCGGCCCATTTGGTGAAATATTCCGTCGCAGTAAGGATGAAAGATTTCTGCTTGGTGAGGGAATTGGATCACCTAGGGGACCAATGACGTCGAATACCCACATGGAGAAAGGCCATGGGGAGGATATTGGATGAAGTGAGGAAGATGGTGAATGGATTTTATCGGCGTGAAGTTGACACTTGACACACCTACGGACATAGACAGCACAATCCTCTTCCATAGTGGGCCAATAAAAGCCTTGCCGAATGATCTTCTTGGCGAGCATCTGACTATTCACGTGGCCACCGCACACACCCGAGTGCGTCTCTTCTACACATTTCCAAACCTCATCGTCACCAAGACATCTTAGCAGAATACCAGTAAGGCTCCTCCTATACAACAATCCTCCAACTAGGGCGGTTTATTTTAAATAAGTGGGGGATAAAACAAGATTTAGGTGAAAGATACCTAGAAGAATTTACAGGATGAGAAGAAATCAAAGAAATCAGTGAGGACTAAAGCCTCGGAAACAGTGTGAGAACGGGCAGGTGCCCGAGGAAGTTAACGTGGAAGGAACCGGGTCGAACTCGGGAGCGGGATCGGGAGGAATCAGAAATTGATGAATCGAGGGAGGCGGATCCGAAGGGTCCAGATGTAAAGGAGGAGAATCATGGGGAAATGAATCCGGAGGTTCCGGAGGAAGAAGATCATGAGGGACCCGATGCCCTGGGAGGTGTGTAAAAAGATAATTCAAAGGGGTGAAAAGAATGAAGGACGTGATGACTTGGAAGAACAAAAGGATAAATCGAAAGAGTGAGAGGCCCGGAGGTTCCAGGTGGATATGGGAAGGAAGGGCGCGATGCCCTGAGAGAGATGGAGAATAAGATAAGAAATCTGGAGGTTCAGGATGGGGGTGAGAGATGGATAAAAACATGGAATTAAATAGGGAGGGGTCCGGAGGTTCGGACAGGGATGAATGTAGGGGTCCGGAAGCTCCGGACAACGAGGAATGTGAGGGTTCGGGGACCCTAGAGCAGAGGAGCTTGATGGCTTAGATTTAGGTGACAAAAGGCGTCTCCTTAACCAATGGACTGCCCATAAAAAGAAGCTGAATAGCAGCATGAGCAGCGATGAACTGGGATAGGAAGTGGATGAACTGATGTGGGCTCCTTCAACAAGGGATTTATTATCCTTAAGCTTCACTTTATGCTTTTCCCTCTTCTTGGTAAATACTCTCTCATAGTGCGGCCTCTCAACCTTCAACATGGCTTCCTGACCTCTTGGCCCTGCATGCTCTCTCTAATGAAGAGACGGCCTAGTCCTTTTCTGACCAACCAGTCCAATCAGTGCGGTCAGGGCCCATGGGTTCTCATTTGATGGACTTTTAGTAAGGCCCTTTGGACATTCATATATGAACGGTAACTCTCTTAGCAAAATATCATAACAAAAATTTGAGAGTTCCGCTCGTGAAGTAGGGATCTTGACATGAACTGGCTCCTTTAGAAATAGCTCCCTTGATAGATGAATGGTGTCTATCATTGGAAGTTCGATGCTCGGTATAAGGAGCTTCATGTTTGGGTACTGCTCAAGGCCGTTGGAATATCACATGTGAATATGCCGGGTAACATAGGCGTTCGCCTCTTGCATGGAAGTTGGTAGTGAGTAGACATGATGTCAAAAGTTTCCAACAAGAACTGCCCTGACCCACCCCTGAGCATAGAATTCATCATCTCCTCGGCAGTAGAATGTGTCATCACTATGCATGAGGAGAACCCCTTCTTTTGATTGGCCATTTGGACTATGACCGAACAAGGGGTAATAAGAGCCTTGAAAGCATGTTGGCCAAGGAGTAACGTGATCGTGGTTATTTTGGCCCCTGATTTGGTCAGTACCAATTCCTGAGGGTCCTTCTTGATGGGCATTGGTGCAGATGGAAATTCGGCCTTCTCAAAGGTGACCGGCACAAGAACCCGAATCGGCATTCTGCAAATTAAATCTTGGATCTTGAATGGCATTGCCGTGGCCAAATTCTTCTTGTCCGATTCTTGAACATCATCTTTGGCACATGTATTTTTAGAAAGATACCCACTCCGAGAGGTGGTGGAAGGAGGTGAGATTGAGACAGCATGCTCAACGGGTGATGGAGATTCAATGATGGGGGCTATAGGAAGGGTAAGTGGAGATTGAGACACGACGGGCTTCTCCTTGTTCTCGAGAGGAGACGAGGTTGGCTCGTGTGCAACAATCAATGGGCCCGGCTCAGGGTTAATCTCGGGTTTAGGTAAGGGGAGTGGAGGAATAGGAATGGTTGGATTCGGGGTTACAAGGCTAGTGGAGGTTTTAGGTGGAGATGATGGAGGATTACTTGGTTGGGAACAAGAGTTAGTGGAATGCTTAGTGGAAGCCAATGGTGTGGGGGTTATTTGTACAATTGGAGGGGTGACAGTAGAAGGCTTGGTACATAGGAAACGTCAAATTTTGGTGGTACGTGGGGGGTTAAGGGTAGAAGGTGATTCATGGTGCATTGATGCGGGTTGTTGGGGTGTAAACCCATCATCGTGACACCATGATGACTCATAAGCAGGGGTAGAACTAGTGGCTTCATCCTGAGCAGGGAGTTCTTGTGGGAGCAGTGGAAGAGGGAAACGAAGAAAACTCGGAGTAGGTGTATATTCAAAATCTTCATAAATTTCATCATGTGCCATTTCCAATTCTTTATGATCATCAAGTTCAAATGGACGCCGTGGTGGAGGCACGTTGATGAGTGGAGATGGTGTATATTGACATGAAGGGTTTTGTGGATATGAATGCGGAGGCGGAGGGCCATATGAATGAGCGTAATGAATGAATGGTGGGTGGACGACATCCACTTGATCGTTAAAACTTGGGAGAACTTCTTGCTCACTCATATCCCAGATGCCATACTCATCTCTTCTCTCCTTCCAATCCTTCTCCATTTTGGTAATATTATTCATGAAAGCGTGAAGGGGGTTGGCTTGAGGAGGGGAAGGAGGAAGAAATTTCCTCTCAATAACAGCCTGTAAGGCTCCAAGTTGAGAGCTGAGAGAGTCGACATGAGAAGCCATGAAATCCCAGGCATAGGGAACACTAGTGGAGGGGGAAGCTCCACTAACAGTGGCCTGTATTCCATATGAGGACTTATAGGATGGGCCAATGTCCATGGGATGAACCTGTGGGTCAGGCTGATAGCCCCAGTCTGAGTTATAGACCCCGTAAGAGTCGTGACCTGGGTCACGCATTTGAGACCCATAACGGAAGGCATCGGCCTCGAAACAATTGTAATTATATTCAGCCATCCATCATGTTTCTCGAGAGCATAATAGCATACACCAATAAACGATCAGCAGAGATTAACACACAAGTGAATGCCTTACGTCTTTTTTGTGTTTTGATTTTGATGATTTTTTTGTATTTTTAGCGAGATCCGAAGTTCACACAAAATGGGGACCCTAGTTTGTTTTTGTTTTACCGCCGTGTCAGCTAGGGTCTCTCGTCTCACCACGAATGAAATGACTAACTCCGGGGAACTTCAATGGTACAACCAGCCCAGTGAACGAAGAGGAGATTCTTCGATGTCGGGGACTTACGGAGGTCCCAGTGTAGGAGATTCTAGTCCGTTGAGAGGAATTCCCAAACGGAGAGTCCTTCCTTCACCGGGAAAGGGTGATCCTTAGAAAAAATGAAAAAAGGATATAAAAGAGGATGGATGTATGCAATGGAATGCTGACAGAGATATAGAGTAGGAAAACAACAGAAATAACAGACATATAATAAACACCCAACCAATCACAACTGATAGTGTTGCCGTGAGCACAACGGGGGCGCGCGAGGGCGCCAAGGTGGAGAGGCACGGACGGTGCCGAACTTGCAAGGGTAGCCAAAAGGAAGCAGTAGAAGTCCCACCGTGATCGCCAATCTGTGAGCGACGTCACGCGGTTCGGCGGAGAGCGGGGAAGAGGAAGCGGAGCGCGCGCGGGCTCCTCTTTTTTGTTTGTTTTTGTTGTTTGTTTGCTGCAACACAGAAATAAGAGAAGAGAGAGAAGGGGCCACCACGGGAGATTGCTCCGGCGGGACGAGCGGGACAAGTGTGATATAGCAAAATATGGGGTTTAAACGGCCATGTTGACACCCGTTTTATACCCAATAAGTCGGGTCATCTCCTTATTTATTCAATATGGTGCTCCGAGTTGTTCACTCTTCATTGAATTCCTTTTAATCAGTTGAAGCCTATTTTCTGGGTCTCAATTCCTGGATTAGACCTGGTTCCTGGTGGCACTTCGTTCAAAAGCTTGGCAATCCCTCCATTCTATTTTCTTGAAAATCAATAACGGTCTGGACTAGGCGCGTTATTTCATAATAATGCATGAATCCTAGGCCGTTACGCTTTGAAGAGTCCCAAGAGTTAGGGTCTCGTTGCCCTTTGATAATAACGGTCTACTCCCTGGCCGTTGTTCCCTTATGACACCCTATGCCCTGGCCGTTACTTATTTGCAGAGTCCTATTGTTTAGATCTTCTTCCTGTCGATCTTATCTTTTGGATAAGATTGAATATGACGGTCATGCCTTGGAGCGTTATTTCCAAGTGGCGGTCTATCGTAAGGCCGTTACTTCCTTCAGAGAGTCCTGACAGTTCAGGCCTTTTCTCTGCTACTCCGTGGACGAGATAGGGTTTTGGATTGGCATTATCTCCTTCAATTCTAATCCTCAGGACCTCTCGTTTGTTTCTTTGGACTCTTGTTGATTTTATCCTCAAGGATTTGCTAAGGATTATCCTCCTTTCTTGGCTGATTTATCTTCAACTCGACCTGAGAGTTTGAGGGAGTCTATAAATAGAACTCTTGATTTCATAACCCAAGAGAGGAAGGTTTGATTCACGATGAAGTGCTGCCAAATTCAGGAGTCATCTACATCCAGGAGGAGCTGCTTCCCACGTCCATCTTCCAAGTCAAGGGAGTATTTTGGGTTTTAGTTTGTCAAGATCATCATCATTGCATGCTCAAGTTTCCCTTGGTTTTATTAATCAAAAGCATTGTCCCTCCTCTTCCTCCACGTTTTCACTGTTGCTAAGCATACACATATCCTCCTAAACTTAAAAAACGCCCAGAGGGGTTAAAAACCAACAACTCCCCGGTAATCCCCTCTCCTTTTGATGTTCTCAAGCTTTTTAGGGATTGATGCTATACTTATGTTGAGGGCTAATTGAGGTTGTGTTGTTTTGCTTTCTACATCCTTGGCAGGTTTTACAGGATCACTAGCATGAGGCCCAAGCCTTCTAGCCGGCTGGAAGGGTTGGAGTTCAAAGAGTTCATATCTTTTCACTGCAGGTTATCTGACGGTCAGGTGCAGGAGCGTTATTTCCTTTTGGCGGTCTATCGCACGACCGTTACTTCCAAGCGACGCACAGGGTTTGGACCGTTATTTGCAAGTTGATCTGCAGGCTTTCCTTGGTTTTCTCTCCCGTGGGCGGGTGTTTCATCCACCTATTTCCAAGGTATATTCGAGTCTTTGACTTGTGTTTACTTTGGTGGCGATCACGACTTTCCTTAGTGTTGGGCACTAGCTGTCTTTTTCATCAAATCTAGTTATTCTCCTTGATTGTTCCACCCCTAGCGGTGTGTTTTTATTTATCTTTGCTCCATGCCTCGGCGTGTGTTTTCGTTTTTCCCTTAGCGTAATTTGATTGAGATAGCGTGCCCATGCTAGAGTCAAATTTGATTGCCTAGGTTCATGTTCACATGTGCATAGGTTGAGCTGATCTTTGGTAGTTTATTTATCATCTTGCCATATCATTTTTCAAAACCCTCACAATCAACTACTAAAAAAGAAAGAAGATAAGGAGAGATAGGTAAACAAACAATCAACAGATAATTTTTTGGCGATCACGGTGGGACAAACTAGTGCCAATCGTGCTTCTGATTCCTGTTTAAACTTGCCATCATCTGTTTGCTCAGTTGTCTTTTGATCACTTTGTTTTCCCCCCCTTTCTGGTTTTCTGAAACATACGACGGCCCTGTCTCGGCGCGTTACAGTGGTCTGACGCAGGGACATCTGGCCGTCGCTTGTCTTTGTGGTGTGAGCTTTCATTGGTTTTCCTGTTACTTCAGTTTGTTTTTGGTTCCCTGGCTCATACGACGGTCTGGAAGCCCTGCGTTACATTATTTATGGCGGTCTGGTCTCTGACCGTTATTCGGCTCTGACGCAGGGGCCTTCGTCCGTCATTCTCCTGGCGGGTACGCATCCGAGGTGCAGTTATTTCCGCAGTTTTTGACTGTGATTTATTGCTTGGGTGCTGCTTGATTTCTGCCATAATTCCATTCATATCTTCATATCATTATGTGCACCATTGTTTGCTAGATTCTAGGCTAGACTTTGCATGCACTCCGGTGCACATAGGGTCATCCATCTTTTCATATATTAGACTGCATTTTCCTACCTTGTTGTGAGGACCTCTCGTCTCCATATTCCTTGGGGCCGACTAGGAAATCACAGCAGGGACCTCCATAAGTCCCCGCGAGCCGTGGATTCCCACGCGGACGCCGGGCCGGTTGTACCTTCCCCCCTTGTGTCTAGGGTTGCATAAGTGAAGGAGTGGTCACACTTAAAGTCAAGCCAAGTCCATATCCACCTCCTATTAGGAACCCATTTGGAGAGAGCACATATCAATCAATTCACTAAAGTTCCAAAGGAGAAACCATAAAGAAACTTTGTTTGCATCATCTTAAGCAACTCGGTTGGCTTTTGAGTATCTTCATTCCCTATCACTTATATCTTGTTTGAGTCACCTAGGTGCGGTTGCTCATTGTGTGTTTGTTGTGTTTGTTGTTTTGCATTTATCAAGGTTGTCCGTTGCATGTGGAGTTGTTTCCGTTCGTCCGAATCGTATCCTCGAATCGCTTCCTCCTTCACGTTCTATTCCAATCCCCTCTTCGAATCTACCATGGCATCCTGCAATCCTCCTCGCTCCCAAGAAGATTCCCTTCCTCAAGGGCTCCTTGAGAACCCCCCGAGGGTTATTTCTTTCTCCGCAGGAGAGGGGACCGCCCCTCTCTCATCCTCCACTCCCGTAGAAGGTGGTCAGGTCATCCCTTCTTTATCCACTCCTTCCGCGGGCTCTGTCCTCCATATGATGGCCCAGTTAGATCCGACCCAACTCCAGGTCCTCTATCAGGCCATGCAAGGGTCCAATCCTCCTCCCTCCGCTACCGTCCAGGGGCACTCTAATTCTTCCATTATTGGGCCGTCTGTTCAGCCCACCCTGATTGAGCTCACCCCGGTCCAGCCCCGGACCATCACCTTTGCTGGCATGGAGATGGGTCAATCCTCCAATTCGACCCATCAATCTTTTGATAAAGGGAAATCGCCTATCCTCTCTCTTCCGATGGATTATCACCCCTCTCCACAGGTCCTCGTGGGCCCATCCGATTTCTTGCCCCAACAGCACGGGGTGGCACAATTTCACTCCAATCCGGGTCTATCTCAGGCCCAGTATTCTTCTTACGGCCCCCCTAATTCCACTAGTTATCCTTCTGCTCCTTCCTATGGGCTCCCGCCCTCGGAAACCGCCATTCCTTCTGCTCACCAGATACAATCAACTCCCTTCACTGCCCCTGCTCCCTCTCGAGAGCAGGATTTGCTTAATAAGTGGGCCGCCATGCAGCAACAGCTTGATTTTCTCCAGAAGAAGGTGGGCCCACAATCCTTGGCTGATATTCCCGTCCCAAGCTTCCAGAACATCCGTTTCCCTCCGCAGTCTGAGCTCCCCAACTACCGTAAGTATGATGGGAACAGCAATCCCTTCATCCATGTGAGGGATTTTCTGTATGAATCGGCGCAGTTCCAATATGATGATCGCCTTATGGCGTACCTATTCCGCCGATCATTGGATGGCGTTGCTCTGGAATGGTTTTATTCTCTGCCCCTAGAAGAGGCCGAGAGCTTCAAAGTGGTCAAGGACAAGTTTATTCAGCGGTTCCAAGATCGGGTCGGCCCGGAATATTCATTCACAGATCTGGTGGCCGAGAAAATGAAGTCGGATGAGGAATTCGCAACTTATGCAGATAGATGGAGGCAGATGGCCGCCAGGGTGCCCGGCCATATTCCAGAGGAAGAAAAAGTTAAACTGCTAATTTCAAATGCTACGCCCACCTTCAAGAACATCCTGGCAATGAACGATATAGCCAATATGCATCAACTGTATAGCCGGGCGTGATTTATACAAACTCAGTTTAGGGACTCCCCTATCCATTCTCTTTTTGAAAACCAAAAGCCCAAGTACCATAAGAAACCACAGGGGCCGGTTACCGAAGGAGTCCAGACAAATGAGCAAGTACAAGCTGTTGCTTTTCCCTACCAAGCCGCACCATTCCGCTACAACCAAAGGCCCCGCAATCCGTAAAACTCCGCTCCGCAACACTTTCAAAACACTCCACAAAACCCTCCGCCTACCTTCACCATCCCGCAAAACACCTTCACCGCACCACAACAACCACCACCATCACCGCAATACCATAACGTCCCTCCACCCGGCGGCTACAACAATAATAATCCCAACAGCAAGCGCCCGGCTCCCAGAAGAGCCCAGTATCCTCCATTGCCAGAGACACTTACCGACATATTCTCAGCGCTCATGGCAGTAAATGCAATTCAACTTCCTCCAGAAAAGACTGTCTGGAACCCAGCTGTTGATCAAACTAAGTATTGCATGTTCCATCGGCAGCCGGGTCACACTATAGAAGGATGCTTTCACTTCCGAGATCTCGTGTACGACTTACACGAAGGACAGAGAATAGACTGGGCCGAGATGCATAGGGCCATTATGGAGATCAAAGAGAAGAGAAGGCAGCCGCAGGGGCAGTAAGTGCAGCAGCATCCAGCACCGCAGCCGCAGCAGCCGCCACAACAGCAGCCACCGCAGCAAGCACAAGATCTGGGCATCCATCAGAATCCGATGCCAAACCATCAACCCGCTCCTCCGCAGCAGCCGCCAGCACCAGCACAAGTTAATGTAGTCCAACCACCGGCCTCCAACGCTGGGTGGTCATTTGATGATGATGGCGCCGCACCACAGGTCATGGCCTTCCACCACAAACCTTCCTTCATCCTCCCTACCCAACCAACACCCTCTCCACTCATCCCACCATTCACACCCGCTCCGCTCACCATCCCGTCGTATCCTTCGCCAACCCCCGTCACCGTCATCACACCACCATCCAATCCCGCACCTATCCTTACCCATCCATTCACCCTGCCTTCGCCAGCACCCACATCCATCACCACCCTACCACCCACCAATCCTTCACCTATCATCCGCGCATCCCCCATTAACTTCACCAACCCTCCGCTTTACCAAACTGCCTCCCCCACGCCACCTATTCCACTCATTCGCCCCGCAGGGCCCATCATACTATCCCCCGATGCCGCGGCAAATTGTGCTCTAAGGAGCGGGAAGATGTTCCATCGGAACTACGCCACTACTAGCAATCCCCAGTCTTCCCAACCGGTGGCCGAACAAGAGGAAGCTGAACCGTTACAGGGGACTCAATATGATTTACTGCATCATCTAGATCGGGTACCCGCCAAGATATCTGTGCTGGAGTTAATCAAAAGGTCCACTCTCCATCAAGATGCACTGAGGGATTTTTTGCAGAAGGTCATGGTTAGTGAAGACATGGCAGTCGACAGTCTACCAACGGCACTAGCAACTATCTCTAAAGGGCCGGCAATCACATTCTCTGAGACCGAGCTTGCACCTCCGGGGGCTCGGCAAATGCCGCTCTGCATAACAATTACTTTGAACAAAGTCGACGTTGAAGCAGCACTGGTCGACACTGGGGCCTCAATTAATGTCTGCCCCCTCAGCACTCTCCGAGCCTGCAATATATCTGAGGAGTTACTACGGTCTACCCCCACCACTATAGCAGCATACGACAACTCAAGGCGGGCATGTCACGGGGTAGTCACTATTCAGGCTGAGCTCGGGCCTCTTTCCATGGCTGTAGAATTCTATGTACTTGATATCGACCCTATGTTCAAGGCTATCTTGGGTCGTCCCTGGATCGACACACTTGGCGCCGTGCCCTCTACTGCGCACCAATGCATTAAATTCCCTTTTCAAGGGAGGGTCGTCAAAGTTAAAAGTTTATCCACGGTACAGTCAGTGAAGGCCATCTCTGAACAGATTCTTCCTACTCTCTGGCCAAGCAGCCGGCCCGTGCTATCAGTGCTGGACCTAAACTTTCCTTGGGCGTACACCACTCCTAGGCCCGTCACTACCCCGGTCAATATCAAGGCAAAGCCGCAGATTCGAGATTCAAAGGGGTGGAACATTATATTGAAACTGGGCTATCAACCGGGGAGAGGCCTCGGTGCACAGCTGCAAGGGATGACCAAGCCCATACCAAAAGGAAGAAAAATGGGCAGACGAGGTCTCGGTTACAAGGAGACAGCATTATCAATGATGGGTGACTCTGGGCCGCTTACCTGGGATTACCGTCAGCATTTTGTCAGAGGGCCCCCACAGCCGGGCACGTTAGCTGCGAAGCCAGTCCAGTCAGAAACCGACACGGTTTGTCCAGTCGCCAGTCCACCCCCGTTGCCAAGGGGGCTAAGTGACGATGTGATCGACTACAGCTGGGCTCTCCAGGGGCTGTTTTGTGAAAGAGGCAGCCAGAAGCCACAGAAGGATCAGCTCATGCAGTGGAGGCCGAAGAAGCGGCCTGGTAATGGTTCAAAGAAAGAAGGGAGCTCGCTGATTGCCCTTTCTCTATCTCCCTCTCATTTTCAGTGCATGATCCAGCTGAAGGGGTTTGTACCCCGTCCTCCTCCGATTATGATCAATCCATCCTTCAGTGATCCATTCCAGATTCCGATCAATCCTCCTGCTTATGGGCCTCGCTGCCCCATTAATCTGCCTGCTTTCCCCATCCCTCCGTTTTTTAACTCTCAAATCCACGAGATGTGGGGTTCCTCCTCTTGTGATCTTTTCTTCAATTGCATCTTTCCTGAGCTGTTCCCTATGCAGCTCCCGCCTCCTCCGTCATGCTGCGTGGTCTCCACTGATCTCCAAAAAAAAAAAACGTCAAATTTGAAACGGAGATTTCAGTGGAAGATTATGCTATCCTGTCTCCATCCTCCTCCTCCCAGGGGAACGAGTCCCCTGCTCCTTCCCTTCCATTAAGCTTCCTCTCTCCTAGGTCAGAGTTGGGGTCTAGCGAGTCTAGAGAAGTAGAGTCTGTTAGGTCTAAAGAAGTAGGGTCCTGTTCTAGGTCGTTCAACCCTTCCCCTCCCGAGCCGCGCTCGCTTGCGCATCCTTCCCGATCTATTCCTGATAGGTTCTTGCAAGATCTAGCTCAGCGGTGTCATGCTCTTTTGAAGTGCCCAGAATTCGTCGCCACGGCGATTGCGATTGAAGATGAAGAGGAAATAGAAGGGGTGTGGAGCGATGACGGATTAGGCGTCTATGAAGTGCTGGATGAGAAAGACCCAATTGATGAAGACAGCGATGTAGAGGACACTGCCGACTTATATGCAAAGGGACTGAAGAGATTCGACCAGCCGTCGACGGTAGTGGATGAACCTACAAAGGAAATCAACTTGGGAACAGAAGAAGATCCAAGGCCCATCAATATTTCAGCTAATCTCCCTCCACAGGTAGAAGAGGATCTAATTAAGGTACTGAGGGAGTATAGCGATTCTTTCGCCTGGTCTTATGAGGACATGCCAGGTCTTGACCCCTCCTTAGTGGAACACCGACTCGTGCTTAAACCAGGGGCAACACCTGTTAAACAAAGGTCGAGAAGATTTCACCCCCACATGGCCTTGCGGATTAAGGAAGAGGTCGACAAACTTTACAAGGCTAAGTTCGTCAGAGTAGTTTTATATCCTCAGTGGGTGGCAAACATAGTCCCTGTTCTCAAGAAGGATGGAAAAGTGCGCATATGCATTGATTTCAGGGACCTTAACAAAGCATGTCCTAAAGATGATTTCCCGCTGCCTCATATAGACGTCCTTGTTGATAACACCGCCGGGTATGAAGCTCTGTCGTTCATGGATGGGTACTCGGGCTATAATCAGATCCGTCTCGCTCCTGAAGATCAAGAGAAAACTTCCTTCACCACGCCCTGGGGCACATACTGCTATGTAGTTATGCCTTTTGGATTAAAGAACGCAGGCGCCACCTATCAAAGGGCGATGATGGCTATCTTCCACGACATGATGCACGTCTATATGGAGCTTATGTGGATGACATTTTGGTGAAGTCAAGATCAAAAGAAGAACACCCCTCTATTTTGGCTAAAGTGCTGTAGAGAGCCAGGGAGTACAAGCTAAAAATGAATCCGAAGAAGTGCGTATTCGGAGTCTCCTCGGGGAAGCTGCTAGGTTTCATAGTGAGCAAACGGGGGATCCAGATTGATCCTAACAAAGCACAGGCCGTCATGGATATGCCTCCGCCGAAGAACATTACGGAACTTCGAGGACTGATTGGTAGATTGTAATTCATTAGAAGATTCATATCCCAGCATTCTCAAAGATGCCGTCCGTTTTATGAATTGCTCAAGGCGGGGGGTCAAGTTCGAATGGAATCAAGATTGTCAAAAGGCCTATGAGGACCTCAAGGAATATCTATCCAATCCCCCGATTTTGCAACCTCCTGTCCCTGGGAAACCCCTGATCCTATACATCTCGGTCATTGAGGACTCCCTAGGGGCGGTTTTTAGCACAAGTGGATGATGAAGGAAAAGAGCGGGCTGCGTACTATCTTTCTCGGTTGTTTAATCCAGCTGAATCCAGGTACACCGCTATGGAGAAGACTTGTGCCGCCTTAGTGTGGGTAGTTCAGAAGCTTAAACATTACTTTCTCACCCACCCAGTTAGGCTGATCTCTAGAATGGACCCGATCCGTTATCTCTTAGAAAAGCCCGTTCTTTCTAGTAGGTTAGCTCACTGGCAGAGCTTCCTCTCTCAATTCGATATCACCTTTGTCGTTCAGAAGGCAGTCAAAGGATATGCCATCGCTGAGCATCTTGCACATCTCCCTATTCCTCACACCGACTCTATTCAGGACGATTTCCCTGATGAGCATCTCTCTGTCCTTTCTCAGCATCCCTTCTGGTCTCTGCATTTTGATGGTGCGCTTAACTCACAGGGCCAAGGGATCGGTGCTGTCCTGCTTACTCCTGAGGGAGTAACCATCCCCTTCGCTTATCAACTTCGATTTCCTGCTACCAACAACATCGCTGAGTATGAGGCTCTCCTGGCCGGCTTGAAGCACGCCTATCTCTTAGGCGCGCGTTATTTAAACATTATAGGAGACTCTCAGCTCGTCTTACGGCAAGTTCTGTCCACTTACCATACCCGTGACCCCAAGCTCAAACCCTACCAAGATTTGGTCAGGCTCATCGCTAAGCGATTCCGCAAGCTAATCTATATCCATACTCCCCGTTCTCTGAACATTCTGGCGGATGCATTGGCATCTCTGGCTCCTCCTTATCCTTCCCTCTCAGTCGTAGTACTGAGACCGTCGTCGTCCAGAGGATGGACGCACCCTCTCTCCAGGATCCTTGGTTCACCAACCCTTAGGAAGTCTGCAGAAGTGAGAGCTGAAAGGAAGATCTCAAGGAGGTATCATTAGCAGAACTAGAGGAAATTTTGGATGAGGAAGAATTACCTTGGTACCATGAAATCGAGTTATTTTGCAAAGAAGGGGCATTCCCAGAAGGGGCAAGAGCTGAGCAGCGCAAAGCAATAAGAAGAGCCGCCGCAAAGTACACTATCATTGCAGGAGAACTATACAGGCGCGGCTACTAACGGAATGCTCATGAGATGCCTAGATGATGTGGAAGCTTGGAAAGTAGCAGAAGCAGCACATTCTAGCGAGTGTGGAGGTCATGTCAATGGCCAGGCTCTAGCAAAGAAGATTCTTAGGCAGGGCTACTATTGGCCCACTCTGGAGGAAGATTGCTCCCTCTATGTCCGGAGGTGTCTTAAATGCCAACTCCATGCTGATAAAATCCACTCTCCAGCTTCATCTCTTCATCCTATGACTGCTCCTTGGCCATTCTCTATGTGGGCTTTCGACGTCGTCGGCCCACTCGGTGATCCTAATTCTCAGATCAAGCAGAAATCCTTCATTCTCACAGCAAATGAGTACTTCACCAAATGGGCCGAAGCCGAGGCGTACGCAGAGATCAAAGCTACAACGGTGTGCCGCTTTATCATGAAGAATATCATCTCGTGGTTCGGAGTGCCAAGCAGCATCATCACCGACAACGGACCCCAGTTCGTCTCCCAGGAGCTTAAAGACCTCTGTAAGAAGTTCAAAATTTCATTGCATCATTCATCACCATATTACCCTCAAGGCAACGGTCAAGCCGAAGCCACTAATAAAACTCTTCTTAAAATCATTAAGAAAACATGTGAAGCACATAAATTTTCTGATTGGCCTGAAAGATTGGTGGAAGCTCTGTGGGCTTACCGCACCTCCGTCCGTACTCCTACGGGACAAACTCCCTATTCTCTAACCTACGGGATGGAGGCGGTGCTCCCATATGAGATCTTAATCCCTTCACTCAGAGTACAGCTCGATAAGGAACTTAATCTCGATGAACGTCGAGAGGCGTTGCTGGTCCAACTGGAACTCCTAGATGAGAAGAGGATGAATGCGGCCGATCACGTATC
>JAHNEJ010003301.1:0-51622 GCA_022559845.1 Amorphophallus konjac
GACATGACTTTTAACTAACATAAACAGACTCATGACATTCTAGGCTCGCTCGGTCTTCATTCACTCTCGGACTCGCCACTTGAGTAGTCCGATTCCAACCCACTAGAATTTTCTAAAAAGATTAGAAAAGTAGGAAATGAGTGCACTTGCCCAATAGGTATCTTCGTATCAACATGAAGGCATTGCTTAAATAGTTAACATTTTAGCTCTAGGAAAGGTAATAATGAAAGTGCGATAAAACATGCGATAAAATCATAGCAACAACAAGTAACAGTATGTGATCTATAAAGATATTAGATATGAGAACATACTCAAGCAAAATTTTAATATGGCCTTTCAATAACGAGAATGTACTATAATGTAACGAGAATGTACTTTCATAACCTTTGAAAGGCTATGCACTAGAAAGTCATGTAACTAGAATGTACTTTAACAAGCACGTAAATTTCATGAGATTGCCTTGTGGATTTCACCCGTTTCCAAAAAAAGTACTCCCATCGCAATGCAACACCAGTAATCATCATACCCCATGGTTAATGGTATGTTTCCGGCCATCTACTGAGGGGGTTAGACTGGAACCCTTGGACACTGTTCGTGCCTGCCCTTGCATCTTCAAGTTATAAATCAAGCTACATCCACGAGAAATAATAATGTTGACCAATAAAGTAAAGTTCAAACAATGCTTTTAGAGCGATAGTAACCAAGGTAAGAACGTACCAAAATGAAAATGAGAGGTCAAAAATGGATTAATGAGAATGTCATGCTATAGGAGGAATCCGACAGCATAACAGTACATTTTAATAAATCCATAGTTCATTAATAACTTAATGAATAAGGTTTGGGTTCCAGATAATCAGAAGATCACCTACGAACATAGCAAGATCAACCCTTGGGTCAGACCTCAGGTTGGACAGGAGTTGACAGAACATGGTCTACAAGAGGGCCGCGATCTTCATGAACACGATCTAGTAGACGTCGACGATCAGACAGAGTCGAAGCAGGAAAAGAAAGAGTCGACGCAGTACATGGCTGAAACAATAACACGGTCAGATGGTCCACCACGATCACAAGAACGCGGTGGGGTGAAGGCCGCAATCAGGCCAGCCCATAGAAAATGAAGAATTCACGAAGTGCTCTCTAGACTCTTGGGTTTTAGGGTACAAGTAGCTCGGCGTCCTAGTGGAAATCGCCGGCTCGCGGAGTCTTACGGAGGCCTTGAAATATGAATTCCTAGTTCGGCAGAAGGAATATCTGACGGCGAGGCATTCAATGTCCAAGAAGGTTTTATATCATGTGCAAGTGAACTAATAGCAAACGTACCAGAGTACGCGCTATGCAAGTAATGAAATAGAAATAAGATGAGATGAGAGATCATATGAAACATAGATTGTCGTGTAGCAAGAATAGAAATTCGTTAGTACAAAACTTTAAGCTTTTGGCATGGAATTAACATAAAGTGAAAATAAGCCTTTAAAAACATGCTAACCCTAAGTAAATAGCCATGACATGATCAGAAAGTGCAATTAACGAGATAAAACATGAATAATAATATATTTTCAATGGGAAATAAACATTGTTTGATCTGGTTACTGCAACCAGATCACAGTTGTTACTCGATCGCCTTCTAAAAGAACGCGGTTGATCGGGCGATCGCGGCTTTAGGTCGCGGTTCCTGGTTGACCGCGATTGTCCTTCGTGAGACAGAGACAATACCGGCCTTTACATGACCAATGTTTAAGGATAATCAACGTGCAACTAGTCTAGAATTGACAATAAAAGCATGCTATCATGAAAATGATGCATGGGGTAGCATAATTTAAGCAAAAGTTATCATCTTTTTCCATGAAGGTTGTAGGGACAACATGTAGTAAAAAACTAGATGCGTAGTCATGATAAAATAGGAAATTCTCCGTGTAGAAAGCATGAAAATGAGCAAAGATAGAGGGATTTTAATCCTAACTTGTTATTTGAGCCAATCATAAGATAACCTACCTCTAGGTTTGCTCCGAGTATATGAATTTCTCGTCGAAAGAAGGCTCCCGTTCCTACGCGTCCTGCGTAGAAACTGCAACTTTCGATCGTTCTAACTCCTTGACCTCTTGATCTCCTAACACGAAATTTGGGAACAAGTTAGAAGATACTAAGGGGAATAAAAACTTATAAAGGATGAACTTAATAAGATGACACTATACCTTAGAACCACGCGATCCTAAATTAGGGTTCGCGCAGGATGAAACTGGGTCCTATTTATAGGGAATGGCCTAGGACTGGGGTTTTAGATCGAATTAGGAGTCCTATGGGGTGTCAATCTGATCCCCTAAGAGTCCTGGGTAGGTTTCCCTATTAGATAGCATGATCTAGGGCGATTGGGCGGATAAAAATCCAATCTTTCCATGGTTTATCAGTTTCCATTTACGGAACTTGAACGCGGTCTGGTCTGGACCGCCTTCTTCCAGAACGTGGTGGGTCGCGCGACCGCGACCTGGATTTAACTTTGAAATTTAAATTTTATTCAAACTCCCTTTTTAATTATCCCCTAATTCTCTTATTTATCCATCATAATTAGGGAAATTATCTCTATTATGTCTCTAGGGTTTGAGCTGGGGCCAAAAGGCTCAAATTTAGTGTTTAAGGTCCAATTTACGTGGGCTAAATTGCCTATTAATAGTTTGGACCTTGAATAAAAAGTTAATAATCTAATAAATCATTAATTAGGCCATTTAAGTCCTTTAAGCCTATTAAATACTTAAATAATTCTATTTAATTTTTGAAAAATCCAAAAAATTACTAGATAATTACCAAGGGTGCTACACCCTCTCCCACTTAAAAAGAATTTGCTCCACAAATTCATTGAATGGGATGAAGGTGTATTTTACTTACAATTAAATAGCACCGAGTATCCAATAAGACAAAAGTCTGAGGTGAATAGGTTAGGATAGTACCTTTGACCACGTTATCATCCCTTGTAGGTTCATCACCCATGACAACATTGAGATGACCTTGTCGCCTATGTCCTCCATTACTCTTCGAGGGTTACTCCTTCATCAGTGGGCAATCTGGCATCCTGTGTTCTCGGCTGCCACAACGCAAGCATGCGTTGAGGCGCTTCGAGCACTCTTCGGTAGTGTGTCCGAACTTTTCACAGAATTTGTAAGCCTCCACGACTTGCTTTTCTTCTTCCTTTATCCTTTTATTTTTACCATTACCATTTCCATTGTGTGGTCTCTTCTTGTTATCCCGGGAGTTATGAGTTCCTGTGATGCTAAATTTATCTCCCTTCTCCTCTTGCCTATCATGTTTTTGGCTTGGCTGCTCATCTTTTACCTTGAATTTCTCTACCTTTTCAAGGGCCCTCTCACATAAATGTTCCCTATGCACCATCTCCGAATAAGTTCAGATATTTTGTGTGCCTAGTTGCTTGATGAAGACAGGACGTAGTCCATCCATAAATCGGTTGGCCTTTAGTAGCTCCATACTGACAAGATGTTGAGCTTATGGTGCTAGTCTTGAGAATTGTAGCTCGTATTCCGCCACCGTCATCATGCCTTTCCTAGGAGAGACAAATTTAGCAGCCTTCCTCTCCCGCACATGCTCCGAAAAATATTTCTCACGGAAGAGTTCAAGAAACTCCTCCCAGTTGATTTGTTGGTTCGGTAGATGAGCCGATGTGGCTTTCCACCATGTGCATGCATCCTTGTTGAGTTGAAATGTAGCAAGCATGAGCTTCTCCTAGTCCGTGCATTGCATAACATGGAATATCCTATCCATCTCATTGATCCAGTTCTCCGCTTCATTTGGATTGGACGATCCTGAGAACTGTGGAGGATTCATGCTTCGGAAGTTTTAATGTAGGTCACCGGCGCCAGCTCGCGCGCATGCTTGTGCCATGGTTTGAAGGGCCTGGGTAAGACCCGTAACAGTCTGCTGCATGGATTCCTAGTTCGCACGGTTTGCAGCCATTTGTAAGGTAAGCTTCCTGAGAAAATACACAATTTGTCATTTTCTTTGAAATTTATGAGGGTTAATCCTAGAAGTTAGTTCTTACTAGAGAACTATCTCATCCCGAGCTCTACCCGATCTCACATGGGTTCGGGAATTTCTTCCTAAAACATAGGTTAAGAATCCTTAAACCTTAGACTTAACCTATGACTTGACATTTTTTTTCCTAGGACTTAAACTTAAGCTCTGATACCACCTTAACTGTCACGCCCCGAGATATGCAGCGAAAATAATCGAGAGCATGAACAGCCGGCAAAATAAACCTCTAGCTAGCAAGATGATCAGAGCCCTACACACATTCACATAAAAGAATGAATGCACACGATATAATAAAAAACCTTCACTTTTATTGATCAAATAATCAAGTTTACAATATGACACTTGACACTGACTCTCTTTTAACACAATAACTCACTAGACTCAATAAAGTGAAAAAGTACATCGACATGACTTTTAACTAACACAAAGAGACTCATGACATTCTGGGCTCACTCGGTCTTCGTTCACTCTCGGACTCGCCACTTGAGTAGTCCGATTCTGACCAGCCAGAATTTCCTGAAAAGATTAGGAAAGTAGGGAATGAGCACACTCGCCCAGTAGATATCTTCGTATCAACATGAAGGCATTGTTCAAATAGTTAACATTTTAGTTCTAGGAAAGGCAATAATGAAATTGTGATAAAACATGCGATAAAACCATAGCAACAACAAGTAACAGGATGTGATCTATAGATATATAAGATATGAGAACATGATCAAGCAAGATTTTAATATGGCCTTTCAATAACGAGAATGTACTATCATGTAACTAGAATGTACTTTAACAAGCATGTAAATTTCATGAGATTGCCTCGTGGATTTCACCTGTTTATAAAAAAAGTACTCCCAGCGCAATGCGATGCCAGTAATCATCATACCCCATGGTTAATGGTATTTTACTGGCCATCTGCCGAGGGGGTTTGACTGGAATCCTTGGACACTGTCCGTGCCTGCCCTTGCATCTTCAAGTTATAAATCAAGCTACATCCACGAGAAATAATAAAGTCGGCCAATAAAGTAAAGTTCAAACAATACTTTTAGAGCGATAGTAACCAAGGTAAGAACGTACCAAAATGAACATGAGAGGTCAAAATGAATTAATGAGAATGCCATGCTATGGGAGGAATCCGACAGCATAACGATACATTTTCATAAATCCATAGTTCATTAATAACTTAATGAATAAGGTTTGGGTTCCAAATAACTAGAAGATCACCTGTGAACAGAGCAAGATCAACCCTTGCGTCAGACCTCAGGTTGGACAGGAGTTGACATAACATGGTCTACAAGAGGGCCGCGATCTTCATGAACGCAGTCTAGTAGACGTCGGCGATCAGACAGAGTCGACGCAGGAAAAGAAAGAGTCGACGCAGTACATGGCTGAAATAATAACACGGTCTGATGGTTCACAGCGATCATAAGAACACGGTTCGGTGAAGGCCGCGATCAGGCCAGCCCGTAGAAAACGCAGAATTCACGAAGTGCTCTCTAGACTCTTGGGTTTCTAGGGTACAACTAGCTCGGCATCCTAGTGCGAATCTCAGGCTCGTGGAGTCTTGCGGAGGCCTTGAAACATGAATTCCTAGTCCGAAAAAAGGAGTATCCGACGGAGAGGCATTAAATGTCCAAGAAGCTTTCCTATCATGTGCAAGTGAACTAATAGCAAACGTACCAGAGTACGAGCTATGCAAGTAATGAAACAGAAATAAGATGAGATGAGAGATCATATGAAACATAGATTGTTGTGTAGCAAGAATAGAAATTCTTTAGTACAAAACTATAAGATTTTGGCATGAAATTAACATAAAGTGAAAATGAGCCTTTAAAAACATGCTAACCCTAAGTAAACAACCATGACATGATCAGAAAGTGCAATTAATGAGATAAGGCATGAATAATAATATATTTTCAATGGGAAATAAACATGGTTTGATCTGGTTACTATAACCAGATCACGGTTGTTACCCGTCTGCCTTCTAAAAGAACGCGGTTGATCAGGCGACCGCGGCTTCAGGTCGCGGTTCCTGGGTCGACCGCGATTGTCCTTCGTGAGATAGAGACAATACCGGCCTTTGCAGGACCAATGTTTAAGGCTAATCAACATGCAACTAGTCTAGAATTGACAATAAAAGCATGCTATAATGAAAATGATGCATGGAGTAGCATAATTTAAGCAAAAGTTACCATCTTTTTCCATGAAGGTTGCAGGGATAGCATGCAGTAAAAAACTAGATGCGTAGTCATGATAAAACATGAAATTCTCCGTGTAGAAAGCATGAGAATGAGCAAAGATAGAGGGCTTTTAATCCTAACTTTCTGTTTAAGCCAATCATGATATAACCTACTTCTAGATTCGCTCCTAGTCTTCAAAATTTCTCGTCAGAAGAACGCTCCTATTTCTGCGCGTCCTGCGTAGAAATAGCAACTTCCGATCGTTCTAACTTTTTGACCTCTTGATGTCCTAACACGAAATTTGGGAAAAAGTTAGAAGATACTAAGGGGAATAAAAACTTATAAAGGATGAACTTAAGAAGATGACACTACACCATTGAACCACACGATCCAAAATTAGGGTTTGCGTAGGATGAAACTGGGTCCTATTTATAGGGAATGGCCTAGGGCTGGGGTTTTTGACCAAATTAGGAGTCCTATGGGGTGTCAATCTGATCCCCTAATAGTTCTGGGTAGATTTCCCTATTAGATAGCATCGATTTAGGGCAATTGGGCGGATAAAAATCTAATCTGTCCATGGTTTATCAGTTTCTGTTTACGGAACTTGAACTCGGTCTGGTCTGGACCGCCTTCTGCCAGAACACAGTGGGTCGCACGACCGCGACCTGGCTTTAACTTCAAAATTTAAAATTTATTCAAACTCCCTTTCTAATTATCCCCTAGTTCTTTTATTTATCCATCCTAATTAGGGAAATTATCCCTATTACATCTCTAGGGTTTGGGCTTGAGCCAAAAGACTCAATCTTAGGGTTTAAGGTCCAATTTAAGTGGGCTAAATTGCCTATTAATAATTTGGACCTTGAATAAAAAGTTAATAATCTAATAAATCATTAATTAGGACATTTAAGTCTTTTAAGCCTATTAAATGCTTAAACAATTCTATTTAATATTTAAAAAATCCAAAAAATTACTAGATAATTACCAAGGGTGCTACACCCTCCCCCACTTAAAAAGAGTTTGGTCCCCAAATTCATTGAATGGGATGAAGGTGCATTTTACTTACAATTAAATAGCACCGGGTATCCAATAAGACAAAAGTCCAAGGTGAATAGGTTAGGATAGTACCTTCGACCACGTTACCATCTCTTGTAGGTTCATCACCCATGACAACATTGAGATGACCTTGTCGCCTATGTCCTCCATTACTCTTCGAGGGTTGCTCCTTCAAGAGTGGGAAATCTGGCATCCTGTGTTGTCGGCTGCCACAACACAAGTATGCACCGAGGCGCTTCCAGCACTCTTCGGTAGTGTGCCCGAACTTTTCACAGAATTTGTAAGCCTCCACGACTTGCTTTTCTTCTTCCTTTATCCTTTTATTTTTACCATTACCATTTCCATTGTGTGGTTTGTTCTTATTATCCTGGGAGTTATGAGTTCCTGTGATGCTAAATTTATCTCCCTTCTCCTCTCGCCTATCATGTTTTCGGCTTGGCTCCTCATCGTTTCCCTTGAATTTCTCTACATTTTCAAGGGTCCTCTCACATAAATGTGCCCTATGCACCATCTCTGAATAAGTTCAGATATTTTGTGGGCCTAGTTTCTTGATGAAGACTGGACGTAGTCTATCCATAAATCGATTGGCCTTTAGTAGCTCCGTACTGACAAGATGTGAAGCGTATAGTGCTAGTCTTGAGAATTGTAGCTCGTATTCTGCCACCGTCACCATGCCTTGCCTAAGAGAGGCAAATTCAGCATCCTTCCTCTCCTGGATATGCTCCGAAAAATATTTCTCACGGAAGAGTTCAAGAAACTCCTCCCAACTGATTTGTTGGTTCGGTAGATGCCGATGTGGCTTTCCACCATGTGCGTGCATCCTTGTTGAGTTGAAATGTAGCTAGCGGGACCTTCTCCTGGTCCGTGAGTTACAAAACATGGAATATCCTATCCATCTCATCGATCCAATTCTCTGCTTTATCCAGATTGGACGATCCTAAGAACCGTGGAGGATTCATGCTTCGGAAGTTCCGATGTAGGTCACCGGCGCCAGCTCGCACGCCTGCGTGTGCCACGGTTTCAAGGGCTTGGGTAAGACCCGCAACGGTCTGCTGCATGGCTTCCTAGTTCCTATGGTTCACAGCCATTTGAAAGGTAAGGTTCTTGAGAAAATACACAATTTGTCATTTTCTTTGAAATTTATGAGAGTTAATCCTAGAAGTTATTTCTTGCTAGAGAATTATCTAATCCCAGGCTCTACCCGATCTCACATGGGTTTGAGAATTTCTTCATAATTCACAGGTTAGGAATCCTTATACCTTGGACTTAACCTATGACTTGACATTTTTTTTCTTAGGACTTACTTAAGCCTAGGCTCTGATACCACCTTAACTGTTACGTCCCTGTAGACACGCCAAAATTGACATTACTATGAGTACATCTCATATTACCTTGTAATGCCCCGATTTGACCTTCAAATTAGCTTTGTTTGAGTGATTTTTCCCACTTTTCTTAGATTTCTCGCTTGTTTCTCTCTTTTCTTATTTTTCCCATTTTTTTGAATTTTTCTGGGCATTTTCCCCATTTTTTTGGATTTTTCTGGGCATTTTATGAATTTTTTGGAATTCACGACTTAAAGAAGGGCGTCATTTCTTTTTAAGAAAATTAAAGTAAAATAAAAAGAAAATTAACGACATATAGTGAGGGCGTCCATTTCTCTCAAATTCTTATTTTTCTATAATTTTCTGAAGTTTTTTCAGAATTTTTTGGAATTAACGACCAAGAATAGGACGTTACCTTTATTTTAAATAAAATAAAAATCAAAAAATTGAAGAAACGACGTAGAAGAAGGGCGTCAATTTCAATTGATTATTTTATTAATATTTTTTTCACCCTCTTCGAGAGGTGATTTGGTGGACTTCCGGGTGTCAGAAAAATACGTAAAAATAGTCATTGGAATCAGCACAATGAGATGCACCTCCACTTAAAAAATGGGAAAATAATATTGAGAATTGAAAACTGGCCCTATTTTGAATATTTTGATTTAACGACCTTGAATCGGTCGTCTATTCTTTTGACTATTTATCACGCCTCTTTTTCAGACGTCATTCACAAGATTTCAGGAAATTAACGCCTTGGTCTTAGGCGTGTTTTTAAGAGGCGCTCTCTTGCAGGTCGTCAATTCTTGAATTGACGCCCTTGTTCAGGTCGTGTTTCACCTTTCGGGTTCTAAACGAACGCAGCCTTTCCCAGAGAGTCCCTGCTTCGTTTTGTCACCTTGCCCATTCTTATCCTTCCCTCCTTGGACTCTTGCCCATTCTTATCCTTCCCTCCTTGGGCTCTTGCCCGTTCTTATCCCATCTTTTGGATCTCTCCCCTTTATATAAGAACTTCTGCAGCTCTGTATTTTTTTGTCTCCTCTCTCGAACGTTCTTCTTCTTCTCAGTTTTTGTTCTTTCTTTTCTGTGGGTTTCTTCTTCTCTTTTTACAGGCAGGGGCTGCGGTTGCTGGCTAAAGGAGAAGGCTCCCTGCGTTTCGCATCTTCATCCTTTGCAAAAGCTTCTCCCCATCGAGCATCAAAGCCATAGCACAGGCCCCTTCTTGTTTCTTTTTTTTTTATTATTCTTCTATCATTCTTCTTTTATTAGTTCATACGTATAACGCATACATCATATTTCATCTCCTGTCAATCTTTCTTCAACTCAACCACGTTGAGTAACTCCCATAGTGCACTCTCGCACTCCCTCCCTCTTCATTATTTTATTCCATATTTGCATCTTCATTCATCATATTATCCCATACCCTTTTTGCATAGGGGTTTAAGGGCAACCACCCACAAGGTGTGTTCTTACACAATTTCTATGCTCATCCTTTTATTAAGAATTTGATGCTACACTCACCATGTTCTAATTTCATATTCTTTATTGGTGTTTGATTATTTTGCAAGGGTAATCAAATTGAAGAGCTCTCTTCATCGGTCGACCGATTGGAAGAGAAAGGAGCACTCACATCACCCGCGTTTTCAAGGTATTTTTCGCGATCCCTCCTATTTATTATTTGTTTATATTTTTGAGGCCCTCGCGTCTCTGGCGATCACATCTCCTTGTTTTGCACCTCATGCATGCTTTATTCTTTTATTTTTCATAATTGTTCTAAGTGGATTTCTAATTTTAGAATCTACAAATTGGCGATCACGGTGGGACCCCTTTCATTTTTCTTTTGATTACCCTTTCCTTTGGGCACCCACGTGTGCCATCTCCCCTTTTGCACCCGCGGTGCGTCTCCTTTTTGTGCCCCACGGGCACCCTCCATTGTGCATTGCACTCTCCCCATGTGATCTGTCAATTTGATAGGTTTTTTTTTTAGAATTTCCACTCATCCAAATTTTTTTTTTTTTGATGAGCATGCTTCTATCTTAATATCCATATTTGTTGATTGACTGTGATTGTGAGTGTTTGATACTGCTGGCCGTGGGGTCTGTCTGGGAATTAACGCCTCTGTCAGAGGCGCTTTTTAATTTCACGCCCTAACCCAGGGCGTCTTATTCATGTTTAACGCCTTCTGACAGGGCACCTTCCATCATATCTGCTGCTTTTGTGAATTCACGCCCTTCCCCAGGGCGTCCTTTTTTTCGTAGCACCTCACATCAAGGCACGGGTTTTGAATTTGACGCCCTCACCCAGGGGCGTCCTTTTATTTATAGTGCCTCACACTAAGGCGTGTTTTTCACTGCCCCTGGGCCCTCCAGTGATTCACGACAGTGATACTGTCGTCGCTTTGGTTAATAGCGCCCCCTGCCAGGGCATTTTTTTACTGTGGGTTTACAGAACCCTCCCGTGTGTGGCTTTTCATCATGATTCATGCTTATATTTGTTGATTGATTATATTGCTGTGATTGGCTTGTTTACCCTGCATTCACTCATTTGCATTGGTTTGGGAGACCTCCTCTCTCTACATTAGGATTTCACACACCCCCTTGGTGAAGGAAGGACCCTCCATTGAGCATTCAGTCTCTTTGGATTGGAAGTTCCTAAACCAAGCCTCCATAAGTCCCCGCACCCGTGGATTCCCTCAAGGACGCCGGGCAGGTTGTACCCTTTTGAAGTCCCGAGTTAGTTGGCCTATACACGGTGAGAGAGTGTTCCTAGTTGGCACCGGAGTTCAAACCATATTGAAACTAGGATCCTCCCTTGTGTGAATCACACCAAACTTTGTTAAAATTCATTAATTCACCAAGGTTCAAACAAATTAAGATCAAAGGTAACCATTCCAACTTGTGTGCTTTTTGCATATTATTTTGAACTTTGATTGAATAATGGCTTACCATGATAAGAAAACCAACATGTTTAATCCAATTCATGAGGATGCACAACCATGCACATCTTATTCTCCTCAATTTCAACATTTTCATCTAAACTCTCACCATGCTTTCGAGGGACCACGTCCTCATTCTTATGGTCATGCCCGGCCCATGGGCAATGTCCAAACTTATGGTCCCTCATCTCAATTTCAAGCCACTACTCCTTCGGGATTGTCTCCTCCCAACGATGAGAAGGTCTCCCAAATCATTCATGCATTAGATCATCTCACCCCTCAACAGATCCAAGCCCTTAAGGCATCCGTTGACGGTGCATCTCCTTCATCTCTTCCTCCTTCCAACCCTACACGGGTGGCCCATCACCCACCTCCCTCTTCTATTCACAATCCTAATCGGGTAGCCCATTACCCATCCTCTTCTATTCACATTCCTCCCCGGGTGGTCTGACACCCGCCTCCTTCTATTCCTCCTCCATCACGGCCCCGAGACCCATTTATTTCTTGCAATCCGGCCCATCCGAGTTCTTCTGCGGGTCATCCCGTTAACTCCCCTCCACGCCCTTTTTATGCCACCCCTCCTTCAAGGCCCTGCCAACCCTTGGTTGCTCAAGTTACACCCCTCCAACAAACCCTTCTTGATAAAGTCACTTTGATGGAGGAACAATTAAGAAGGGTCATGGCTCCTCCTACTCCGGTCAATCCTCTCCATGCCGCTTTAGATAATATTACTAAGATGGAGAAAGAATGGAAGGATAGGAGAGATGATTATGGTATCGGCAGCTCAAGCAAGCAACAGCCGGCAGATTTCGACGATCAAGTGGACACCGTCCGCCCTCCACCCATCCGCACACTTCATTCATATGGCCTTCCACCTCCACATACGCAACATCATTACATTCCTCCATCCACATATACGCCTCCACTACGGTGTCCACTTGAATTTGATGATGAAGAACCGACAATTGAAGAACTTGAAGCGGTATACGATGATGAAGCTCCGCAGGCATCCCTTCCGAGTTTCCTTCGCCATCCTCTTCCTCCACTGCCAGAAGACCCCTATGCTCAGGACTATGCCACAGTCCCCGATCCAACCCCCATTTATGAGACCTCTTGGTGTTACAATGATGGGTCGATACTCCAATCACCCATACCGCCGCACCATGAGTCTCCTCCTCACCCCAATACTTAGTGTTACGATGATGGGCCGATACTCCAGTCACCCACACCGGTGCATCATGCGCCTTCCCCTATACCTGACACCTCTCGCCCCATATGACATTTTCAGTGCACCAAACCCTTTCCTTTTACACCATTAACCTCTATTCCATCGGCCTCCGCCAAACCTCCACTACTCTCCACTCCACCGGCCTCCGCCGAACCTCCATCACCCTCCACTACGCCGGTCTCTGCCGAGCCTTCTATTACCCCTCCTCTTTGTTCGCTACCTAAGCCGTCCATTATCCCTGTAACGCCAAAACCAGCTTTGCCAGGCCTTTCCCCTATTCCACCACTTAACCTATCACCCTTACCCGTGGCTAATCCTGAGCAAGGTCCACCCCTTTTTGCACTCAAGCCAACCCCTACTGCTTCCGAGCAAAGGGGGAAGCTCGACGTGTTTGAACCTTCGCTTCCACTCACCCTTTCTACAACACCTTCCACTATACCTCCACCATCCATGGAACCTTCCGCCTCCGCTTCACCCCCCTTTACTACTCGGAACGGGCGGCCTTCTGAAAGTACTTGTGCCGAAGACGAGCAAGAGCCGGGCAAGAAAGATTTGGCCACGGCCGAGCTATTCAAGATGCAAGGGTTTATTTGCCGGATGCCAATCCAGGTTGTTGTGCCAAGCATGGTTGAAGATGCCAAGTTGCCGACACTGCTCACTAAAAGAGAATGTCAAGCTTTGATGCCGTGTAGGCTTGTGCCCAAAGGCCAGACAGGGCACCCCTTGTTCCAACTTTCAAATCTTGAACCTTTTTTTCCATACAAGGGGCGAATGCCCATTTTGTTCAACACTCCATATACGTCACAACCAATGGGCAACACGATGCTTCATGTCCCAACTCTCCAACTCCCTCGCACTATTGCTTTTCACCCTCAAAGGGAGTTGTCATTGACCATTGAAGCTTCAGCATGGGCTATTTCTTATACACTTTCACTGCCATGGAGGGGAGGTTATCTTGGTGCTAAGGGGCCTTCCACTATTTTATCCACCTTCTATTCAACTCCATTCACATTATTGTCTATCACAAATTCTTCATGGGCCACTCCAAGGGTAAAAAGGAAGATCTCATCCTCTCACCCTTCACATTCTTCATATTGTTTGCATTTCATCGCATTCATGCATTCACTGCATTCATCGCATCCATCATTTTGCATACCCCTCCTGATTCCCAGGTTTCCAAACCCGTATCTTCCCCGCCTTCCGGCACCTCCGGATATTCTGAATTTCCCGTCTTATTCATCTTCATCCTCAGGATCTGTAGGTCCCCTTACATTGCTCGGGCGTTGCCCCCTCCCCAATCTCTTCTCAGGGCATCGTGTCCCTTTTCAGCTCTTGTATCCGGACCCTCCGGATTTCTCTCACTTTCTCCCAGGGCATCGCGCCCCTTTCCACCTTATTCTTCCGGAACCTCCGGACTTTCTCCCAGGGCATCGCGCCCCTTTCCACCTTATTCTTCCGGAACCTCCGGACTTTCTCCTAGGGCATCGCGCCCCTTTCCGCCTTATTCTTCCGGAACCTCCGGACTTTCTCCCAGGGCATCGCGCCCCTTTCCACCTTACTCTTCCGGAACCTCCGGGCTTTCCCCTCGGGCATCGCGCCCCTTTCCATCTTAATCCTCCGGAACCTCCGGATCCTATTTCCCTCTTCTTTGGGCATCGCGTCCCTTCCCTTCTCATTCCTCCGGAACCTTCGGATCTTTCACCCCTCTCTTTATCCCTTGGGCATCGCGCCCCTTTCCATCTTCTTCCTCTGGAACCTCCGGATCTTTCTCTTCTCCTTGGGCATCGCGTCCCATGGTACCTTCCCCCTCCAGAACCGCTGGACTCTCTTTCCTTCCTCCCAGGGCATCCCGACCCTTCTGATACCATTCCTCCGGAACCTCCGGACCTTCCTGATCCTTTTCATCCACTCTTCCCCGGGCACCGTGTCCCACGGCATCTCATTCCTCCGGAACCTCCGGACCATCCATCTTTCTTTCGACTCATCTTTCTGCTCTTCCAAGACATCACATCCTTCATTTTCTTCTTCCTTTTCCATCATTTTTTTTCATATCTCTTCTCAGGGCACCGCGTCCCTCGATATTTTATCCCTCTGGAGCTTCTGGATGATTCCTCCTATCACGATTCTCCTCCTCTGCCGCCAGACCCTCCGGATCCGCCTCTTTCCATCTATCAATTTCTTCTTCTAGTTCCTCCTAATCATGGGTCCGACCCAACTTATTCCACATCCACTGCCCTGGGCATCTGCTCTTTCTCCCACTACTTTCGAGGCTTTAGTCCTCACTCCTCCTTCTAATTCTCTGCTTCTTCTGTAGGCTGTTTCATGTGATCAGGGTCTCCGCGCCTTAGTGAGGGAGTTCTAGCCCTTGCCTCTCTTCCTTTTTTCCTTATTCGTCTGAGTCTGGTCTTGGCACCACTCCTTCTTGTTAGGCCACTTTTAATCCTTTGCTTCCAATCCTTTTATCTGCCAAAGAGGACTATCCCACGATGATCAACCTCGCCTCAGACAGCTGCTTCTACAAAGGTTGCAAAGTAACATATTGGCGTAAGTACTCATCTCATGATATCATTATCTCATTAATTCACGCAGGATTTTCAAAATGAAGTGCTTCTTAACAAGATTAGAAGTGGTGTTTTAGACCTGTATCTTAGGCTTTTGTTTAATTAAATCATTGTCAAAAAGAGTCTTTAGGCTTGCTATGCAGCACTTTGGTAATAAGAACCCCGCGCTGGGAATTCAACGTTCTCTCCCCGCTTGTTAAGAGCAACCCTTAGCTGGGCATCCACACACTTCACGGCATCCTTAGCCGGCTCCTTTGGATAAAACACCGTTGCTACTTTGGCCATGCCATAAGAATTCCTGAAAGTCTTTTTCTCTTCTTTACTCGGCCGAATGCAGGGGCAAGAGGTTGACGGATGAGATGACCAACCTCGGTAAATCTCCAATACGAGAGGAGTCTCAAATAGGGGCAGTCTTGACTCAAAATCAATATGAGTTTTCATGATATACATCTCGCCAAAAGGGCTACTATGAAAATCAAGTCAAAATTTTGATAAAAGCAAAATTGTGAATTATGGCATGTCAAGAGTGGCAAAGTCCCCGCAGGGAAAACCCTGGTCGTATGCATGTCAAGGGTCTAAAAATCAAAGGCACAAAAGCCCCGGCACAACAGACTACCTCTTTGAGGGGAAATACCTTAGAAGGAATTCAAGTCCTGACATCTCCCATCCTGCATAAAGCTTATCCTCACTTATTCTTCTCTTCTCCCTCCAAGACCGAACGTTTCTCAGGTATGGCCTTGGTAGGGGCACCGTTGATCAAAGGCGGTCGGTTATAGGATGCCACTTTCAATGCACGCCCGGCTTTGGAAAATTTTAGCAAAAAGGGAAGGAATGAGGACCCCCAATTAATGGTTTAAGCACCCTTTGATGCTGCATTAGCTATGTCTGAACCAAAATCCAAAAAAATATATTTCTTGTGCAAAATCTAAAAAAATATATTTCTTGTGAAAAATCCAACAAAAATTGAATATTTTCAAAATTCATAATAAAAATTCAAATATTTTTCAAAATCCATAAAAATTTGAATATCTTTTTCAAAACTCATAAAAATTTGCATATTTCAAAACTCCATAAAAAATTGCATTGTATTTTTCTGATGGTGCTTTTGCAGGAACAACTTTGCAAGGACCAGGAGCACGGGATGAGTCCTCTCTCCACTTATTACTATCAATCTATTGATTCTTCCCGATATTCTCATGACATGCCACCCTGGGCATTTTTGATTATCATCTCCCTATATCATTCTCATTATCATATCTCCTGATTATCATTCTGATTGCTCATCTCCAGATTTTTCAATCAACTCCTACTAATTTCTCTTGACCAATTCTGCCACTGGACATTATATCATTCTGATCATTCAACTCCAAATCTTGATTAGCCAAGTTGTCATCCTCATGACAAAACAACCAAACAATGATGATTTGCAATCATGATGGTTGCTGTGCTATTCATGCCATATACATGTTATTGATGATATGCTTTGATGACTATGCTTAAATGCCTTATTCATTGCTTATTTTTTATATCTTGGCTGATGAATCTTTGAGTGCAGGAAGAGGCTCTTGGTCCCACCGACTGGGCATCATCATCCAAGCCCCACGGTGCTTATACCTGATCTCCCAGTTCCCCCATGCTCATTGCTTATTGCTATCACCATCCCCCCTGTATGCATTCCTACTATATGTTACATACGCTACTAGATTATATCAAGGACCTTGTGGCTTTGGTAAATCTGGAATTTGAGTTCCCCTTCATCAAAAATAATGATGATTCCAGAGGAGTCTTAGTCACACGGATAGGCCGTTGAGCCGTCCAAGACTGGGGACGATGGTTCCCTTTTGTGAGTTGGTGCGTGGATAAACGGGCTTCGGCTTAGTATCAGCTCGCAGAATGGGTTTCTTGACTCAGTCTGGACAGTTTAACAATATTATCCTTGATTATCTTATATTTTCGTTTGATTTAATTTTTCCCTTTAAACCCAGCATGCATTCATGTAGGAATTTGAATCAATTTTGGAAAATCACTCTGATAAGCTGATTTTGAGGGTTAAATTTGATCATCTTTCCAGATATGAGATATTCATTGCTGAATGGAATCCTCAGTTCGTTTTGTTGCTGTTTTGAGTCATTTTCTCGAAAGCTCCTTGTTTGGATTTCTATCATCTTGTTTTAATCCTTTTCCTTTGATCCATCTTGGCTGCAGCACGTCCACATTGGCTGGTAACCGCTCCCCAATGGTGAAACCTACAGGTTTGTGACCTGGGGTACTTCCACCGCGCTGGAAGTTGATCATTCTTTTATCTCCTTCGTGCCCGCGTGCACACTCCCTCTTTTTATCCAAACATCGTTGATTTCATTGAATTTCCCGAGATTGCTTCATCTCGAGCTTTTGATTTCATTCTCATCAAGTGATGTTGATTGCGTGTCTCATCACACCTTGGCATCTAATTTTCAGTTTGCTCTGCTCCCTTGCAAAGTAGACGCCAAGGCGGGACAGCTGTAGACACGCCAAAATTGACGTTACTATGAGTACATCTCATATTACCTTGTAATGCCCCGATTTGACCCTCAAATTAGCTTTGTTTGAGTGATGTTTCTCACTTTTCTTGAATTTCTCGCTTGTTTCTCTCTTTTCTTATTTTTCCCATTTTTTTGGATTTTTCTGGGCATTTTCCCCCATTTTTTTGAATTTTTCTGGGCATTTTATGAATTTTTTGGAATTCACGACTTAAAGAAGGGTGTCATTTCTTTTTAAGAAAATTAAAGTAAAATAAAAAGAAAATTAACGACATATAGTGAGGGCGTCCATTTCTCTCAAATTCTTATTTTTCTACAATTTTCTGAAGTTTTTTCGAAATTTTTTGGAATTAACGACCAAGAATAGGACGTTACCTTTATTTTAAATTAAATAAAAATCAAAAAATTGAAGAAACGACGTAGAAGAAGGGCGTCAATTTCAATTGATTATTTTATTAATATTTTTTTCACCCTCTTCGAGAGGTGATTTGGTGGACTTCCGGGTGTCAGAAAAATACGTAAAAATAGTCATTGGAATCAGCACAATGAGATGCACCTCCACCTAAAAAATGAGAAAATAATATTGAGAATTAAAAACTGGCCCTATTTTGAATATTTTGATTTAACGACCTTGAATCGATCGTCTATTCTTTTGACTATTTATCACGCCTCTTTTTCAGACGTCTTTCACAAGATTTCAGGAAATTAACGCCTTGGTCTTAGGCGTGTTTTTAAGAGACGCTCTCTTGCAGGTCGTCAATTCTTGAATTGACGCCCTTGTTCAGGTCGTGTTTCACCTTTCGGGTTCTAAACGAACGCAGCATTTCCCAGAGAGTCCCTGCTTCGTTTTATCACCTTGCCCATTCTTATCCTTCCCTCCTTGGACTCTTGCCCATTCTTATCCTTCCCTCCTTAGGCTCTTGCCCGTTCTTATCCCATCTTTTGGATCTCTCCCCTTTATATAAGAACTTCTGCAGCTCTGTATTTTTTTTCTCTCCTCTCTCGAACGTTGTTCTTCTTCTCAGTTTTTGTTCTTTCTTTTCTGTGGGTTTCTTCTTCTCTTTTTACAGGCAGGGGCTGCGGTTGCTGGCTAAAGGAGAAGGCTCCCTGCGTTTCGCATCTTCATCCTTTGCAAAAGCTTCTCCCCATCGAGCATCAAAGCCATAGCACAGGCCCCTTCTTGTTTCTTTTTTTTATTATTCTTCTGTCATTCTTCTTTTATTAGTTCATACGTATAACACATACATCATATTTCATCTCCTGTCAATCTTTCTTCAACTCAACCACGTTAAGTAACTCCCATAGTGCACTCTCGCACTCCCTCCCTTTTCATTATTTTATTCCATATTTGCATCTTCATTCATCATATTATCCCATACCCTTTTTGCATAGGGGTTTAAGGGCAACCACCCACAAGGTGTGTTCTTACACAATTTCTATGCTCATCCTTTTATTAAGAATTTGATGCTACACTCACCATGTTCTAATTTCATATTCTTTATTGGTGTTTGATTGTTTTGCAAGGGTAATCAAATTGAAGAACTCTCTTCATCGGCCGGCCGATTGGAAGAGAAAGGAGCACTCACATCACCCGCGTTTTCAAGGTATTTTTCGCAATCCCTCCTATTTATTATTTGTTTATATTTTTGAGGCCTTCGCGTCTCTGGCGATCACATCTCCTTGTTTTGCACCTCATGCATGCTTTATTCTTTTATTTTTCATAATTGTTCTAAGTGGATTTCTAATTTTAGAATCTACAGTCCCGAGATATGCAGCTGAAATAATCGGGAACATGAACAGCGGGCAAAATAAGCCTCTAACTAGCAAGACGATCAGAGCCTCTAGCTTGCAAGATGATCGTTCACATCTTAAGAACTATGGCAGTATTGCCAGAGTGGGCAAGCCCGCCCATGGGCCCCCAGCACAAGCATGGGTACTGCCACCCGTGGTTTACCCTGTCAATGAACAAGAAGATATCACCCAGATCAGGCGCGGATATCTCTGTGGTCTTGGGAACACCTCCCTAGGGAGGCAACGACTATTGCAAGTCATGACCGCTGCTGAAGAGGGTCGAGGATATCCAACCGACCCAGATGATATAGAAGATGCAGAATCGGGGCGCTACGGGCATCCCCTCAATGAGGAGCCTACGCCGAGAGTCTTGGTGTTTGAAAGGTTAACCTTCCTTGGTCAGTCGACCAGACATGTAAAATGGAGAAATGGCAATATGCAAGTTTACAGTTGTCACATGGCTAGAGCGGCCAGCCATTACGGGGCTTTGCCTGCGGAGCCCGAAGAAGTTGTCAAGATTGCCGAGAGGCCAGGCCCTCTCACAAGAAGAAAGAAAGCCGCTAGCGAGGTATTACAGACCCTCGCAGAAGACACTAGGCCGGAGGAGGCTGTGGCAGCTCTGACTGCCAATGTAATCACGGCTGAAGATGATGGTGGGATGCCGTCCACGTCATCCGAAGAAATACTAGCCGAGGACATGGGTAGCATCCCCAGCCCCTCCATTAATGATCTGGCCTTGCTGATGTTGTTGTAGAAATACCAGTAGGGAATTGAAGCGCTTAAATATCAACTAAGTGAGAAGGATACCCATGTCTCTACTCCCAGGCAGGCCAAAATCCCACCCAGGACGTCAGGGGGTAGAAACCAAGCGTTTGAAGCCTCACCGCAGGCAATCGCTTCACAACCGGTGCCCAGCTATACAGGGGGCATCCCTCCCCCACAACAACAACTCACTGCTACGCTGCAACCCTCAGTCCTCCAATTTCAGGGGCCCCCTACCACGCCTCATGCGGCCGTGTTGACAACACCGCATATACAATGAGCTCACTTCTACCCAAGTCCGGTTGATCCAACAATGATGAATAAATTGATGGTTGAGTAAATGATAGAAATGAAGCTGGCAGAAAGGAGCGATGGTGACTCTGCCCCATTTGATGTATATAGGGTACCATACCCACCTCATCATGCTGCCAAGAGGCTGCCCCTTGGCATCAATAAGCCTCCGTAGTTTGAAAAGTTTAATGAGCAAGGCTCTCCGTTGGAGCACATAGCCTACTACACTAATGTGATGGGTGACTTGGCTACTGACGAGTCATACTTGCTGAAGTTCTTTGGGTCCACACTAACGGGGCTTTCCTTCGAGTGGTACTCAAACTTGCAGCCTGGGTCTATTTTTGATTGGCCCGATATGCAGAGGAAATTCAAAGAAAGGTTCCACATCGCCGAGAGGGAGGTGACGATGGCCGAATTGTATGTGACCTGGAAAAGGAACGATGAGTCTACCCTGGAATACATCAAAAGATGGAGGAACCTCAGCATGTGGTGTAGGCATCCGCCACACCAGGAGGATGCCGTTCAAATATGCAAGCAGAATCTGAAAAGAGAAGTGCTAGAAATAATGATAGGCACTAAAATCAAGTCGTTTGATCGACTGAACAATGTTGTGGTAGAAATTGAGGCATTCCTCTCAAAATATTCCGCTGCTCCTGCCACCTCAAGCCAGAAGGCCAAGCCAGTGGACAAACGATTGGCGTCTCAAGAAGTGCACACAGTTGACTTTAAGGCCTTCGAGCAGTAGAAAGAAAAAGACAAAGGGGTAGCTGACCCTCCCCCGGCCAAGCCCGCTAAGCGACGAGAAGGCCCTTCCCTACGGGAAAAAAAAATGAAAAAGCTATATTCATTCTCTCGAGATAAGACTCGAGTCTTGTTCGAATGGGCTACTAGATACAAGAAAATCACTCCCAGAGCCGAAGAGGCTGAGTGACCTTAGAAGAAAGAATGACCCTCATTTCTACCTATATCATCAGATGCTCGGGCATGCTATCGAGGAATGCTATGTCTTTAAAGACACTATTAAGTCTTTAATTAAGAAAGGGGAGCTGCAAATGGGGGAGCATAGAGTCGATCCCCCGCGCCCGCATGAAATGCCCACTCTGGGGGCAACAGTTAATATGATATCCTTATATCAGTAGCTACCTGAAGAAGTGGCGGAGGCCTGCACTCAACATACCTATGAGGCCTATATCCTGGCACCGACAAAAGATCAAGGAAATTGGCAAACTGTGCCATCAAAAATGATAAGGAGGGCAACACTTCGTTGTGGCCCAGGAATTCACATACGGGGTGTCACACCTCAGTCAGCTCCCCCGGATGTGACCCCCGTCTGGCATGAGACAACTCCTCAGGTGGTCTTTAGAAGGCTCACCAGCAACAAGAAGAAACAAACCCCCCTGCGGGTGCACAAAGAAGCCAGTCCGGTAGTTGAATGGCTTCAAGAAATTATAGACGGGCTAGATGAATATGAGTAGCCTAAAATCCAGCCTGTCCAGCTGAAGGATTATGTTCCTTGGGAACATTTTGAGTCCCTGGAATTGGCAGAAGAAGCTGAAGCTGAAGCAGAAGAGCCGGGCATATGGGATGAACCTCCACAAGAGCAATCACCGACTGTGAAGAAAAAGAAGAAAATGTCAAAGAACAAAAGAAAAGGCATTGCTGTATCTTGCAACACTCTTTCGGCCCTGTTCGACATGGCCCAAATTTCTGAGGAGGATGACGAAGAAATATGCCTTGAGCCGGCTGAGTCAAATGGGGGCGCCTTCCCTAGGCTAACCATAACATTATGCTCTGGGGCAAACAGCCCTGCCAAGTCCCCGAGCCTGAAGTTAAAGGCGCATAAATTCCTCCTTCGGCGGGGCTCTACCCTGAACATGCAAGCAGTCGAGAGGTCCCCTCATTCTCCGAATTTCTGTCATCTCAAAAGGGCAAGCAATCATGCCCACAGCCTCAATGGAAGGCCAAGAGTTCTCCAACCTTACCCTCAGCGGTGTCTCCTCTAGCAAATAAAGACCACACTGGCATCCAGAGCCTCACCGAATTCATGCAAGAGAGGGAACCAATCGAGCAGGCACAATAGGTACAGGCAGTGCCCGAAGAAAAAGATGAACCGCTTCCGAGCTAGCTCCTCAAGCACACGATGACGGTAGGCATAATAAAGCTAAAGAAATGAAATTAGCCAATGTCAGGGTCAACAATAGAATAATGAAGCAGCTAAAAAGAATCCCTGCAAGATTCACTGTCTGGGTGATACTCTCCCTCGACGAAGAAACCAGACAAGCTGTTATCGCTGCTCTACAAACCCCGGCACACTTTGAGAGCCATTTTGCCGAGGCGCAATCGGGCATGGCTATGACCTTTATGTAGGAAGACATGTTTCTGCCCTCCATCATCCACAATAGACCTCTCTACATGAGGGGGCAGTTGAACGGCTAGCCGATAAGTAGAATTTTGATCGACCCAGGGGCTACAGTGAACATACTCCCTTATCGGGTATATCAGAAATATTATTTTGATGTGCATCTGATCGAGGTCAGAGATATGAGAATTGCTGAGTTCAATCAGAAGTTTGAAGTCCCCATGGGCGTAGCAGAGTTCGATCTTTCCCTCGGTGACTTCACTACCAAGGTGCAATTCCATGTGATAAATTCCAATACGTCATACAAGGTGCTACTGGGCCGACCATGCCTGCATCAAAATCATGTGGTGCCCTCTACTCTCCACCAGTGCATAAAGTACCACTGAAATGGGAAAGAAGAGAGGGTATTCGCTTACCTACACCCCTTTAAGGTGTTCGAATGCCACCTGCTGGATGCATCTCTATATCTAGAAAAGGCGAAGAAGCCTCCCCACCCAGCTCAGGATAAAGGGAAGAAGAAATTAGAATCCGGCGACTGGTTCCCTCCGCTGCCGCCTAACTATGTGGCTCCCCCATAGGTGTCACTCATCTCTGAGGAAGGGGAGCTCAGAGCAATTCAGTCCAGCATTTATCCTAAGCTGGGGCATTAGAACTTGAAGATTTATTTGGGGATGTCAAGGTCCCGCCAGGGATCATCAAGCCCATAGCAAATGCAGACTGTCAAACAGTCGAAGTACTAAAGACCCTGGAGGTCCTTAATCCTGAGGGCCAACCCACTATGTTTTATGTGCCCAAGGAGCAGCCTGCAGAAGGGGATGATGATTGTAGATTCCCCGAAGAGATGCGTGATCCACTTGTCCCAATCATAGGACTCCCTCATATAACTGGCCGCATGGTTAAGTTAGTCTGGAAGCAACAGATCTCCTTTTGTCAACCCTCCAGTCAGAAGAGGATGTTCAAAGAATTATGGTATCCACCGAATATGGACAAAGAGCTACTGCAGATCACTCAGCACCAAGGATTGGGCTTCTCTGTAGAAGACTATTATGAAGTCGATATGCTCTCCATCTCTTCCTCGACAAGTGAAGATTCCCTTCAGGCAATCTATGATGAATACTTGGGGGACTACGAACCGATGGGACCATCCGTTGAGTCGACGAGCTTCTGCCCATCACGGCCACGGGCACGTGATGATCAAGAAGCTGCCGCCTCATGCAGGTGCTGGAAGTCTATCTATATGGAAGTGACTACAATTGTCAATGACGACTCACAAGATTCAAAAGCTGAAGAAAGTCATTCCACCCTCAAGGGTGCTCCACCTATAAGTCGGCATCCAAGCTGAACAGAATCTATGCCACCAAGACCAGGGCTGCTTCCCCAGCACACTCAATAGCCAAATGGGTCAGAAGAAGGCAAAGCTGCAGTCCCGCCATTAGGTGAAATAAGACAAGAATACGCCTATGATGTCTTCGAAGCTGAAGAAGATACTTATAGTCGGATCCCCTAGAAATAGAAGATGGCGGCAAGCTACTGTTTGTAGACACGCCATTCCTGACGTCTCCAGAGAAAGTCTCATATTACAATACGACGCCCCGCGACGGCTTACGCATTTCGAATCCCTTAAGTGCTTCCTTTTCTTGGGTCTTCTTCTGCCATTTTCGGCATCCGGAATCGTCTCGTCACGGCATTCAGACAGCATCAACACCAGTCGGACGCATCAGAGGTTCCGAAACCAGGAAGGGTGTCTGCCGGGCGGCCGCCAACGCCTGAACTGAGGACCCGGGTGGGTCTTTATGGGGGCGTCCAGGCCCCTGGACGCCCCCATTCTTTTAATTTATTTTTTCAAATCCCAAAACCAAATAAAAAATAATATATTAATGGAGGCGTCCAGGCCCCTGGACGCCTCCATAAAAACAAATATAAAAAAATATAAAATGCCAGTTGGCATAAAAGACAAAACATAAATAATAAAAAAATATTTTCTTGGAGGCGTCCAGGCCCCTGGACGCCTCCATCAACTCCCTCACGGGGCGCCGCCCACCGAACGACGTTTGTCGTGTGTGAAAAAATCCAAATTGTGGAGACGTCCAGCTAGCTGGACACGTCCATTTCCAAATCACGGGTCGCCGCTCCAAAACCAAGCGTTGTGCCAAATCGCGTGCGTCTTTCGGTGGAGTTCGGTGGATGTTATAGAGGCGTCTGGGACCCTGGACGCCCCCAAGAAAATATTCGGAAAAAATGAATAAAAATAGAATAAAATATCTTTTTTGCCCTGATGGAGGTGTCCAGGGTCCTGGACGCCTCCACCCTCCGGAGCCCTATAAATAGAGGCCCACCCCCTCAGTTCTGGGAGAGCTTCTAAGAGATCCGATAGGCTGCCAGAGCCTAGAGGCTACCGGAGTCATTTCTAACCCGTGGGGTCTTTTGTAGGTGGAGGTTCTGCCGGCTTCTCGGGTGTCCAGGCTCGCGAGAGGAAGGCTATCTTCGTCCACCACGCTTCCACGTCATCCCTACGCTGTCGGAGCTCCGCCGGATCTCACTCTCAGCTTCGGCTCCTCCAATAAGCCTTTTCTTCCCCTTTTTCTCCATAGTTCTTTACATTCATCATACTGCATCCTCTATCTCCCTACATAAGGGCACCGTCTCTTGCATACTTCTTGCATTCATCATCGCATTTTCCTCCTACTCGAGTCCGAGAGGGGTTTAAAACCACACCAACTAGGTGTGTGTCAGGTCACGATCTCGTTACTTTTATTGCAAGGAATTGTTACTACACTGCCATTTTCTAATTCCGTTCGTTTATTGTCTACTGTTTTGCAAGGGTAACCAAGGAAAGCCCTCTCTGTCGGTCGACCGAAGGGGGAGGAAGAAGCAACCCGTCATCTTCCGCTCTTGAGGTAGGCGCGATCACTTTCTTTATTTTGGGGTCTTTTGGCCCCTGGCGATCACATCTTGTTCTCGAGGCCGCGGCGAGTCACTTCCCCAATGGCCGTTTAAATTCCCGTTCTTATATTCTCTTTATATTCTGTTATATTCTGCTCATATTCTCGAGGCCACGGCGAGTCACTTCCCCAATGGCCGTTTAAATTCCCGTTCTTATATGTTATATTCTTATCTATTCATGTTCTCGAGGCCGCGGCGAGTCACTTCCCCAATGGCCGTTTAAATTCCCGCTCTTATATTCTCTTTATATTATGTTATATTCTTATCTATTCAAATTCTCGAGGCCGCGGCGAGTCACTTCCCCAATGGCCGTTTAAATTTCCGCTCTTTATATTCTCCTTATATTCTGTTATATTCTTATCTGCTCATATTCTCGAGGCCGCGGCGAGTCACTTCCCCAATGGCCGTTTCAATTCTTGCTATTTAATTTCTGCACCATTCCCGTCCCCCCGAGGCCGCGGCGAGTCACTTCCCGCTATGGCCGTTTAACCCCCATATCTTGCTATATTACATTTGTCCCGCTCGTCCCGCCGGAGCAATCTCCCGTGGTGGCCCCTTCTCTTTTCTCTTATTTCTGTGTTGCAGCAAACAAAAGAGGAGCCCGCGCGCTCCGCGTCTTCTCCACTCCCCGAACCGCGTGACGTCGCTCACAGATTGGCGATCATGGTGGGACGTCCACTGCTTCCTTTTGGCTACCCTTGCAAGTTCGGCACCGTCCGTGCCTCTCCACCTTGGCGCCCTCGCTCGCCCCCGTTGTGCTCACGGCAGCACTGTCAGTTGTGATTGGTTGGGTGTTTATTATATGTTTGTTATTTCTGTTGTTTTCTTACTCTATATCTCTGTCAGCATTCCATTGCATACATCCATCCCTCTTTTATATCCTTTTTCATTTTTTCTAAGGATCACCCTTTCCCGGTGAAGGAAGGACTCTCCGTTTGAGAATTCCTCTCAACGGACTAGAATCTCCTCCACTGGGACCTCCGTAAGTCCCCGACATCGAAGAATCTCCTCTTCGTTCACTGGGCTGGTTGTACCATTGAAGTTCCCCGGAGTTAGTCATCCCATTCGTGGTGAGACGAGAGACCCTAGCTGACACGGCGGTGAAACAAATTGGAATTAGGGTCCTTCCTATTTTGTGTGAACTTCAGATTTGGTTAAAAAAAATCAAAAAGGAAAAACAAAAAATTGGACGTAAGGCATTCACTTGTGTGTTAATCTCTGCTGATCATTTGCTGGTGTATGCTATTATGCTCTCGAAAAACATGATGGATGGTTGAATATAATTACAATTGTTTCGAGGCCGATGCCTTCCGTTATGGGTCTCAAATGCGTGACCCAGGTCACGACTCTTACGGGGTCTATAACTCAGACTGGGGCTATCAGCCTGACCCACAGGTTCATCCCATGGACATTGGCCCATCCTATAAGTCCTCATATGGAATACAGGCCACTGTTAGTGGAGCTTCCCCCTCCACTAGTGTTCCCTATGCCTGGGATTTCATGGCTTCTCATGTCGACTCTCTCAGCTCTCAACTTGGAGCCTTACAGGCTGTTATTGAGAGGAAATTTCTTCCTCCTTCCCCTCCTCAAGCCAACCCCCTTCACGCTTTCATGAATAATATTACCAAAATGGAGAAGGATTGGAGGGAGAGAAGAGATGAGTATGGCATCTGGGATATGAGTGAGCAAGATATTCTTCCAAGTCGTTACAATCAAGTGGACGCCGTCTGCCCACCATCCATTCATCACACTAATCCATACGGCTCTCCGCCTCCACATCCACATCTATATACGCAAATTCCTCCATGTCAATATACGTCACCTCCACTCATCAACGTGCCTCCACCACGGCGTCCATTTGAACTTGATGATCATAAAGAATTGGAAATGGCACATGATGAAATTTATGAAGATTTTGAATATACACCTACTCCGAGTTTTCTTCGTTTCCCTCTTCCACTGCTCCCACAAGAACCCCCTGCTCAGGATGAAGCCACTAGTTCTACCCCTGCTTATGAGTCATCATGGTGTCACGATGACGGGTTTACACCCCAACAACCCGCATCAATGCACCATGAATCACCTTCTACCCTTAACCCCCCACGTACCACCAAAATCTGACGTTTCTTATGTACCAAGCCTTCTACTGTCACCCCTTCAATTGTACAAATAACCCCCACACCATTGGCTTCCACTGAGCGTTCCACTAACTCTTGTTCCCAACCGAGTAATCCTCCATCGTCTCCACCTAAAACCTCCACTAGCCTTGTAACCCCGAATCCAACCATTCCTATTCCTCCACTCCCCTTACCTAAACCCGTGATTAACCCTGAGCTGGGCCCATTGATTGTTGCACACGAGCCAACCTCGTCTCCTCTCGAGAACAAGGAGAAGCCCGTCGTGTCTCAACCTCCACTTACCCTTCCTATAGCCCCCATCATTGAATCTCCATTACCCATTGAGCCTATTGTCTCAATCTCACCTCCTTCCACCACCTCTCGGAGTGGGTGTCTTTCTACAAATACATGTGCCAAAGATGATGTTCAAGAATCGGACAAGAAGAATTTGGCCACGGCAATGCCATTCAAGATCCAAGATTTAATTTGCCGAATGCCGATTCGGGTTCTTGTGCCGGTCACCTTTGAGAAGGCCGAATTTCCATCTGCACCAATGCCCATCAAGAAGGACTCTCAGGAATTGGTGCTGACCAAATGAGGGGCCAAAATAACCACGATCACGTTATTCATTGGCCAACATGCTTTCAAGGCTCTTATTACCCCTTGTTCGGTCATAGTCCAAATGACCAATCAAAAGAAGGGGTTCTCCTCATGCATAGTGATGACACATTCTACTGCCGAGGAGATGATGAATTCTATGCTCAGGGGTGGGTCAGGGCAGTTCTTGTTGGAAGCTTTTAACATCATGTCTACTCACCACCAACTTCCATGCAAGAGGCGAACGCCTATGTTACCCAGCATGATCACGTGTGATATTCCAACAGCCTTGAGCAGTGCCCCAAAAATGAAGCTCCTTATGCCGAGCATCCAACTTCCAATGATGGACACCGTTCATCTATCACGGGAGTTTTTTCCAAGGGAGCCATTTCATGTCAAGATCCCTACTTCACAAGCGGAGCTCTTAAACCTTTGTTTTGATATTTTGCCAAGAGAGTTACCGTTCATGTACGAATGTCCAAAGGGCCTTATTAGAAGTCTGTCAAATGAGAGCCTGTGGGCCCTGACCGTACTAATGGACCCGGTTGGTCAGAGAAAGAAGAGGCCTTCTGCCTGGGCACATCATTGGGATCAGCCTGCAAACCCAGGAGGCCTAGAACTCGTGTTGAAGGTTGAAGGGCCGCACTATGAGAGAATATTTACCAAGAAGAGGGAAAATCATAAGGTGAAGCTTAAGGACAATAAATCCCTTGTTGAAGGAGCCCACATCAGTTCATCCACTTCCTATCCCAGTCCATCACTGCTCATGCTGCTATTCAACTTCTTTTTATGGGCAGTCCATTGGTTAAGGAGACGCCTCCCGTCATCTAAATCTAAGTCATCAAGCTCCTCTGCTCTAGCGTCCTCGAACCCTCACATTTCGCGTTGTCCGGAGCTTCCGGACCCCTACATTCATCCCTGTCCGGAACCTCCGGACCCCTCCCTCTTTAATTCCATGTCTTTATCCATCTCTCACCCCCATCCGGAACCTGTGGATTTCTTATCTTATTCTCCATCTCTCTCAGGGCATTGCGCCCTTCCTTCCCATATCCATCCGGAACCTCCGGGCCTCTCCTTCTTTCGATTTATCCTTTTATTCTTCCAAGTCATTGCGTCCTTCGTTCTTTTCACCCCTTTGAATTGCCTCTTTACATACTTCCCAGGGCATCGTGTCTCTCATGGTCTTCTTCCTCCGGAACCTCCGGATTCACTTCCCCATGATTCTCCTCCTTTACGTCCAGACCCTTCAGATCCGCCTCTCTCGATTCATCAATTTCTGATTCTTCTTGATCCCGCTCCCGGGTTCGACCCGGTTCCTTCCACATTAACTTCCTCGGGCACCTGCCTGTTCTCACACTGTTTCCGAGGCTTTAGTCCTCACTGTTTTCTTTGATTTCTTCTCATCCTGTAAATTCTTCTAGGTATCTTTCACCTAAATCTGATTTTATCCCTGCTTATTTAAAATAAACCGCCCTAGTTGGAGGATTATTGTATAAGAGGACCCTTACCGAAGTTCTTTTAAGGTGTCTTGATGACGATGAGGTCTGGAAATGTGTAGAGGAAGCACACTCGGGTGTGTGCGGTGGCCACGTGAATAGCCAGATGCTCGCCAAGAAGATCATTAGGCAAGGCTTTTTCTGGCCCACTATGGAAGAGGATTGTGCTGTCTATGTCCGTAGGTGTGTCAAGTGTCAACTTCACGCCGATAAAATCCATTCACCATCTTCCTCACTTCATCCAATATCCTCCCCGTGGCCTTTCTCCATGTGGGCATTCGACATCATTGGTCCCCTAGGTAATCCTAATTCCCTCACCAAGCAGAAATCTTTCATCCTTACTGCGACGGAATACTTCACCAAATGGGCCGAAGCCGAAGCTTATGCGTAAATCAATGCGTCAACAGTCTGCAAGTTCCTCATGAAGAACATCCTCGCCAGATTCGGCGTCCCAAGTACAATCGTCACCGACAATGGGCCACAGTTCATTTCTCAGGACCTATACGACCTCTGCAAAAGGTACGCAATTGCATTGCATCATTCATCGCCTTATTACCCACAAGGTAACGGCCAAGCGGAGGCCACCAATAAAACATTGCTCAAAATCATCAAAAAAACCTGCGAGTCTAGTAAGTTTTCAGACTGGCCAGAAAAACTTATCGAAGCCCTATGGGCCTATCGCACTTCAATTCGTACCCCCACCGGGCAGACTCCATTTGCCCTTACTTATGGTATGGAAGCGGTAGTCCCGTACGAGACTCTGATCCCTTCTCTCAGGGTACAATTGGACGAGGAATTTCCCCTCGATGATCGTCGTAATTCACTCCTCGCCCAGTTGGAACTCTTGAATGAGAAGCGGCTGGCTGCTGTCGAACACACGCGTGTGTATCAAAATAGACTCGCTCGCTTTTACCAAAAGAAAGTCGTTGAGAGAAAATTCAAAGTCAGTGAGATGGTCGTAAAAAGAATTTTTGTCAAACCTGGAGGTCCGCGTTCTAAGCTCCAACCCAATTGGGAAGGACCATTTGTAATTCAAGCCGTGTACCCTGGCAATGCCTACAAGCTAGTCAACACCGAAGGGACCGAGTTATCCCACCCTTGGAATGGGCTTTATCTTAAGAAATACTACCCTTAGCTTAATGTCAAAACACAAAACAAAAAATGATGAAAAGATAGAAAACATCAAAAATAAAGAAATACCGAAAACCACTAAAAATATGGAAAATTCAAAATACCAATGCCTGGTGGTCACCATGTAGTCAAGCCACTGCATCTAACCTTCATGTTAGGATAGGGCCCATTAAGGCTTGGTAGGCACCGAGTCTTGGTTTGTCAGAACCGTGGAGATCCCTGTCCGGCCACGTCGGCCTATGCTCGCTCGAAGGAAGCTAACATGTGCTCACTTATGTATTTTATTCAAAAAAGTCGATAGCATCACCTACGGTGGGGCCCCACCCAGAAGATCTCCGGAAGCTGTAATCTTTATTCTTTTCTCTTCGACCAAATGAGACAGTCGGCGCCCTTAAAATGCTGAGCATAAGAAACCGAAACTCAAACCCCAAGGGCAAGAGTAGGATCCATTTCCTCGAGCATCGATCAGAGCACGAGAAGAGGGCAGTGTCCCCGCAGGCATACGAAAGGGAGCCCACAAACGTCAAACGACTATATCTCCCTCACAAAAGAAATACAAAATCAAAATCAAGAGAAAAGCCTGGTCGTGACCGTGCCTGTTGCGATAAACGGAACCCCTCAAAGCAAAAGTCTGAATCCACAAAAGGGGCCGTGGAATGTAAATGCTCGAGATTTGGTCCGAAGTTGTCCGAAAGGAAAGAGTTAATGGGCCCTTATTCGCTCGCCGGGTTAACGGCTTTGCCGGTCCTCTCAGGAGGTTTATCCCCTACACTCTTCCTTCTCCCTCTAAAGATGAAGGTTCGATGGAGTTTCTGAAGGGTGAAAACTACCCAGGGTCTGTGACCTTATTTTAATATACACGTTTGGTTGCCTACTTTGAAAAGCAAAAGCTATCACTGCGAAGGAGTCTCCGTGTTTCTGGCTGGTCAAGACCCATGTTTACCACCTTGATGTCTTCTTGCTTAACCTTGGGCTTAGGCCAATGCAAGCGCGTCACCTATGGGTGCGATGGCGTCTGATTCCGGGTCAGCGTCGCGCGGTTGGTCATTAGGGTTCCAGGGTGTTCCATCATATATCATCTAGAGTTGTGAGGAAATAGACCCGGGTCGGGCAAATCTCTTATCTCAAACAACTTTTGGGTGAATCCCTGTGGTCGGAAGCGACTGGGAGCCTAAGCATGGCATGACAGTATTGTCATCAGGGTAAGTCTTAGCCGGCGGGATCATCATTCGAGGGGTCTAGAGGCCCTAAATCAACCTAGATGTTCTCACGTAGGTTAGGTGCCATTTGGGTGCTTGCCGGGCGTTAGCAACAAAAAAATTGAAATAATAAAAACAACAAAAAAATGGAAAAAAGAAAATGTACATATTTGCAAACAAAAAAAATCTTTTTTATGATAAAACAAAAAATGCCAAATATAAAAAAGAAAATAAATCAATTTTGCATGACTGCATTTGCATGCAGCATCCCACTTCTAAATTTCGCTTGCATCCGTGTGTTTGTGTGCCGCAATCATCATCATATCTTTATCTTGCCTTTATTAATAAAGGCTTGGCCCCTTGACCAGTTATCAAGGACAGTCAATGTGACCATTTTCTTATTGAGCAAGGGGCCAAGTCAGAATAGAAATTCTGATTTATTTGTTTCAGTGATGTGTGCAGGGATTCAGGTAACAGAAGCAAAGGTGAAAACCAAATAGACCAAACCTTGTATTTTATTCCAAAAAACTAAAAAAATTACATCAAGTTCCGCCCTCTCTCTCTGCATTACTCGTCCCACTACTCTCCGGGCAAAACGCTCTCAAAGGTGCTACCCAACTACGAAAAGCGGTACTCCTACCGCTCTGTACTCCCCTTCCTATTCCCACATCCCGGCGTTGATCCACGGAAGCAGTAGAGAAGCTACCAACACGAAAGCCACGCTCTCGTGCTCTTCGGTAGCGCTCCTCACCATCTCTCAGCCACTGTTCAGCAAGACCAAGGCTGATTCGGAGTTCGAATAGTTGGGCCTCCATGGCCCTTCGTTCCTCCCTTTCAGTCAATCTGTTGGCTCTTTCTCTCTCTGCGTCTCTTTCTTTCTCTGCACGTTCTCTCTCGCGGTCTTCCCTCTCCAACTGGAGAGTGATCCTCAGTTCCACGGCATCCCTAGAGGAGTCGTCATCAGGATGACGCCGCAGTTCCCTCTCCAGTTCTGCTATCCTAGCCTCCTTCTGCGCAGCTTGGGCAAGCGCTTCTTCCGTCTCCTTTTCCTGCCGAGTGTACCATCTCAGATACGCGATAAGGCGTAAACAAAGAGAACTCAACACTGAAACTTTTACCTGTATACAGAGCATCCCTTCTGCCTCCGCAACACGCTGCGTGGCGTGAGCAATTTGCTCATGAAGCAAGTCAAGTTCTGAGGTGGGAATCCACAAGCTGGAAGAGGCACCACCTACTCCCATCGCTGGGGAAGTCGCGCCAATCTGAGCATGCTACGACCGCGTGAATTAGCAGCCAACATCTGGAATCTGCGGTTCTAATTAGGAACGCACTGTACACCTACCAAGGCGCTCGTAGCTCCGCGGGCATCGCCCAACCGTTGCTCCATCTCTGCCAAGCGAGTTCATAAATTCGCTATCATGGTATCACGGATATCCTGCAGCCATACGAGTCAGCATTTCCACCAGAAAACCAAAAATAGAGAAAGAAGAAAAGAGAAAAATGGGAAACCTACCTCCACAAGTCCCCGAGGTTGGAGCCGCTCTGCGTACTTTGTCCTATATAGACGCAAGTAGTCCTCGCTATCCCGCGCATGTGATTCTACAATCGTGCCACCCCGTTGCCAGTCTTCATACTGTTCAGGGAACCTCACGCGCCAGTCAATGCAGGTCGCCGGTCCTCGCGTCTTTCTCCCGACACGAGGTGGCGCAGCCGTATCCACCCATTCCTGAGCCAGTCCTAAAGTCCTCATAACCAATCATAGCTGAAGCAGCTCGATTTCATTCAGGCAGTGCATCCACAATTCCCGTCCGAACCGGGCACGACTTGCTAGAACCCACGACTGGTTGGCATCGACCATGTCTGAGTAGGGTCTCCAGTTTACCATCGCTGCAGGGAACTCCTATAGCTCCCGCCTTAGCACCATCAGTTGGTAGGTTAGGGGTGCCGCACTCATGATGGGTTCCCACCGCCTGGCTAGCGGCACCATCGCGGGTCGCCAATGCCGAGCTCTCCCCATGGGGAGGTAATAATAGCTCCACAGCTGCTCGGCGCAGGTCATCAGTACCTTGCAAAAATATAAAAAAAATACAAAACAAGCAAAACCAAAAATACCTGGATGAATGGTGTGAAACCACTCACAGCCATCTCACGATCCGCTTCTTGGAACAGGCCTGCAAACAAGTGTGCCAGCATGGCAGACCCCCAGGCATAGTATCCTACTCTTTCAAGGTCTGATAGCAGCTCCAAGAAGCGACATTGGATACCGTCCCCTTTCGAGCTCAGTACCAATCTCCCCAAAAGGAAGAGGAGAAATCTCCTCAAATCTATATTGCATCTTTCCCAGTTGTCAAAATCTGTGCAGTACACGGCATGGCATCCTATTTCCATCCTTTCCATGAACTCTTCTGAGGATTCATCGTCCCACCGACGAGTGTCGGTGAGCCCTAATGCATTCATGAGGGACGCCCTAGCTACCGACCTATTTTTTCGACCATCTAGGTCCAAACCCAGTAGCTTCCGAGCACCTTCTCGGTAATCCGCATAAGTGACCCCGGTCACTGCCTCGCCCTCCACCTTCAGGTTTGTGATCCGGACCAAATCCTCCAAGCTGGGCACCATGTGCCCCCAGGACATCAGGAATGCCCGACTCACTGGGTCCCATCTCTCACACAAGGCTTGGATCAGAACCAGGTCGAGCTGGATCTGCTCGATCCGAAGAAAGGTGCCAAATCCCATCACGTCTAGCCTGGCCTTCTGAAAATCTGGGAGACCCCTGTATGCGGCCACTGCTAACTCCCATGAAATATGTGATTTCATCACACTCTGTGCGTGCATAAGAAATGGAGAAGGGTGTTGTCAAGAGGAAGGAAGAAAGAATGAGAAAAGGGCAGGAAAGCTCAGCTTACGAATTGTGATTGGGCCCTTTCGCTAAAGTGCCCTTGGAGGTCCGAAAGCCTCCTGGAACTACTACCACTGGACCTACTTCTCTTCGAAGAATGGGAAGATTCACCCTCCATCTCGACCTCAGAATTTGGAACTCCTCCTCTCCCGTGAGAACTTGTGCTCCTCGAGTTAGCTCTCGATATACCTGGGAGGGTAAAAGGGACAAGAATTTATAAAAATGGAAGGAGTACATGCCAAGATTGCCTCCATCACCTTTAATGATAGCCCTCGCAATGAGGCACCTACCATGCAGTCCCGTGTGTCACTTCACCGCTCGCACAGGGTGATTGATTGGACGAAGAATATGACGACTAGCCCCCTATGTTGTCTAGGGATACCCTATCATGTTTTGGAGGACGTCCACAAAATTTGACACAACATCCGGGAAAAGGGACTAGGGCCGTCATTTTTGACTTCGATGGTAGATTCCCGTGAAAAATGGTCACAACAAGACGCGATTCTCCGCTCGGGGTGGAGTCTCGACAGACCCATCACATGGGAACAGTGCAAAGGAGAAGAAGTGTAGGGAAGAAGAAAACACACAAGAGAACAAAGAAGCAGTAGAAAATTAAATCACTCCATTCATAATTCTACATAAGCTGTCATAAACACTACAATCATAGAGATGAGGCGGGTCCACTGGCTCGCCAACTCGTGCCATTATCTTCATGCTCGTCCCTCTAGGCATCCCTCTCCTCTCCCCTGAGGTGAGGGTCCCTCAGAAGCCTCCGGGATCCCCGTGCAGTAGCACCCGCCTCGCCTCGTGGCGCCGGCTCCACAGCAATGACTCGCTTCTCCTCCCCTGGCGTGGCAAAGAAGCCACTAGCGGCAAAACGACCAGACTGGCGCAGTCGCTCCCCGAACTCTCGCGCTCTCTCGTAGCGCGTCTCCATCCCTCATAGCCTCTGCACGACGGCCTAAAGGCCCAGCTGGAGCTCCCTCACTTGGGCCTCCAAGGCCCTCCTCTCGGTCTGATCCCGCTGTCGCTCGGACCTTCTCTCGGCTTTCTCTCTCTCTGCCCCTCTCTTCATCATCTGTAGAAGAACCCTTAACTCCAGGATGTCTGGAGAAGGTCTCTCCTCACCGCGATGTCGCAGCTCTGCTACAGTCGCCACCCAGGCATCACGCTCCTCTTCCGCTTGGGCAGCCTGAGCCACCGCACCGGCAAGTTGCTCCCGAAGGGAGGCAATCTCGAGAAAAGGGGCCGAGGAACTGGAAGATGCGCCGCCAGTCACTCCCACCATCGTTGTCTGCTGGGCACGCTGGAACGGACAAACAATAGTCGTCAGCTAAGCTCCACATTTAAAAATAGAAAATACAGCACTTAGCTTACCAAGAGCGACAGTTCCTGTTGAGTGGCGGCCAGCTGCCGCCTGACCTCGGCTAATTGGGCACGCGACCCATCGACGTCACGCGTATCCCCGGCTTGGGGAAGCCCCGCATAACTCTCTCTCTGCCGCCGCAGGAAGTCGACACTATCCTGCACCAGTACGCTCCCTTGCTGCCCAAGGAGACGTATGCGCCAATCTTCAAGCTTCGCCTTGCCGCGACTCTCCTTCCTGATGCGGCTCGGCTCGTCTGCACTCGCCCATTCATCGGCCAGGCCCAGGGTCCTCGCCATGTCCTGCACCAAGAAAGAAGGGCCTCGCATCATAACAAAGAATGCGTCCCCTGTCTAGGACGCGTCCATCATTTGAGTACAACACTCGCCGAACCCTTTCCCCCCTCGCGCGGCTCGCTTCAAAACTTAAAATGGATCAAAGAGGGGGAAAACCAAGCACTCACCGAGCCGTGTTCACCTCCTTCCGCGCCATTGGGCCCCTCGGGTCCCTCGGGGGCCCGAAGCGGCCCTTCCTCCTCCATGGACGCCGTTTCGTGCTCTTGCGCGTCCCTCCTCGGACGAGGGGTCCCGCGTCCCTCTCCACCTTCGCCGTGGTCTAGACCACCGAACTCCATCGATCAAGAGAGGAAGGAGACGAAAAGGGGGACAAGCGAGTTTCGGCGGAAGGCGGGCTCGTTTGCGGGTAAGGCACGGGAGAAGAAAGGTCACCCGGTGCTTTAAATTTGAATTCAAGGATTAAGACGCGTCCTCGCGCCTGGACGCGCCCAAAAAGGGGAGAAAGGAAACAGAATCCCCCCGTGCAAAGCGTAGTCCCCGTTGTTCAGGACAAGGTCTCGTGGAGCGTGCCTCGAAGGATAACTCAGTGCAAAGAAGAAAGTGTGGGAGAGAGAAAAGTACACACAACACAAGAAAGTCATTTTTTCCTCGGGCCACCGCGTAGGCCAGCTGCTCTTTGAAGAGCAGAAATCTCCGGAGGAGGGCCCCGCGAACTGGAACCCGCTCCACCAGCCATCCCGGCTGCCGCTGTCTGGTGGGCCCGCTGAAACACAGAGCAAACGACAGTTAGAGGCCAAGTATCAAAAATCCAGGTCACAAAAATGCATTGCATAAACTCACCAGGATCTCCAACTCCTATCGGATGGCCACCAACTGCCGCCTGGCGTCTGCCAGCTGGGCCCGCAGGTCAGCAATCATGTTGTCACGAGCATCCTACATTGCACATAAGTTAGTGCCACAAGCATATACATATAGAAGGGTGAAGCATTTTCATTTCACTTACCCCTGCCATACCACCAAGGAAGAGGCGGTCCCCGTACGTAGCCCGGTACCGTCTCAGGTAATCAGTACTGTCTTGTACATGGGACACCACTGGGACCCCGCCCTGCTGCCAATCCTGGTACTGTGCCAGGAAGCGCATACGCCAGTCCACGATCTTCGCCTTCCCCTTGGTCTTCCGCCCGATGCGGACCAGCTCATCTACATCGACCCACTCTTGGGCCAGCCCCAACGTCCTCATAACCAGCCTCAACCGAAGCGGCTCGATCTCGTTCAGGCAATGGACCCACACGTCCCGTCCGAAACGAGGAAGACCCGCTACAACCCAAGGCTGGCCAGCGTCGCCCATGCCCAGGTAGGGTCTCCACACCACCTGCATCACCATACATACATCATGTTAGTTACCATTCAGTCACATGCATAAAAACATAAAAAATCATACGCATCATACCATGGCCTCAGGATACTCGCTCAGCTCCCGACGAAGTGACGCCAGCTGGTAGCTGTGTGGTGCCGCTACCACGACCGGCCTCCACTGTCGCGCTAGAGGAACGGCTCTCCTGTTCCCCTGCCTGGCCCTCCCCATCGGGAAGTAGTAATAACTCCACACCTGCATCCATCATACATCATTAGCACGAGTAATTGCATATTTAACTACGGTAAAATGCACAAATAAATTGTGTACCTGGAGAAAAGGTGCGAAGCCGCTGACTGTCGTCTCCCTCTCTGAAGTCTGGGAGAGATCAGCAATCAAATGGGCAAGCAGAGCCGCTCCCCACGCGTAGTGCCCCACTCTGTCAAGGTCCGCCAGGATCCCGAGGAAGCGGCAGTGGATGCCATCCCCCTTCGTCCCCAGCAGAAGGTGGCCCAGGAAGAAGAAGAGGAACCTCCGGAGGTCTAGATCCACCAGCTCCCGCTCGCTCGGGTCCGAGGTGAAAGCTGCACGGGCATCTCCTCTCAGTCGTGCCAGAAACTCCGCTCCAGTCTCGCTAACCCGCTGGCGCGGGTCACCAAATCCGAGCGCCTCCATGATCTCCACTCGGCCGACTACCCTGCTGTCTCTATCAGTCACGCTCGTCTCTAACCACAGCAGGTCCAGGGCACTCTCTTAGTAGTCGGGGTAGGTGACCCCGCTGACCGCCTCTCCGTCAACTCGTAGCCCGGTGATCCGAGCTACGTCCTCTAGTGTCGGCACCATGTGCCCCCAGGGCATCAGAAACGCCCGGCTCGGCTCGTGCCACCGCTCCCTCAATGCCTGGATAAGAGGAAGGTCGAGCCGAAAGGGCTCGATCCTAAGGAAAGCTCCGAAGCCCATGGCGTCCACACGCGCCCTCTGAAAGTCTGGCAGCCCACGGTATGCTGCCACCACTAGGGACCAGCTGATCCGGCCCTTCATCACGCCCTGCACACCACAAAACCAATAAAGAACACATCAGCATCATGAATAGTAATAAACAATAACACTATATATGCTACTTATTTATTTTATTTTTTTTTAAAAAATAAAAAATATTTATGTTTTCTTAGAGGCGTCCAACCCCTTGGACGCCTCCTCTTTATTTTTTTTATTTTATTTTTAGAAAAACCCAAAAATAAAAGAAAATAAATAATATATATATATATTATCATGGAGGCGTCCTAAGTCCTGGACGCCTCCTTATTTTTAATCCTATTTTATTATTTACGTGAATAAATAAATAAATAAAAAGAAAAAAATAAAATGTGGAGGCGTCCAGGCCCCTGGACGCCTCCTTCCCTCACTCACCGACCCTCACCACACGGCCTCTCGTCCGCCTATCCAGCCTATTAAACCAACAGATTGAAGTTCCGAAGGGCTTACTGAGTCGTGATCGTCCTCTCCCGTGTCGCCAGCGTCTACTGCAGCCTCTACGGCCAAAGGAGGAGCCTCCTCCTCCACGGTAATCTCCTCCGCCGCAGCAGCCTCCTCGGTATCATCCCTCAGCCTCCTCGGACGACGAGCCCGTCGTTTCCGCTTCTCTCCACCCTGGCTCGGGCCTCCTTGCTCCATTGGGACTAAGAATGGGTCGTCTGGTTTGACTGGGTCGTCAGATTGAACAGTAGAAGTGAAAGGCAGGTGAGGCCCCCCTTATATAAGAAAAGCCTTTTTTTGGAGCGTCCAGGCGCTTGGACGCCCCCACTTTTTTCTTTTTTTTCAAAAATTCAAAAAAATTTAGGGGCGTCCAGGCGCCTGGACGCCCCCAAACAAAATTCAAAAAAATAATAAAAATAAAATATAGGGGTGTCCAAACCCCTGGACGCCCCCAAAATAAAAAATAATAATAAATAAAAAATAAAAAATTGGAGGCGTCCAGGCCCCTGGACGCCCCCATTAAAATTTTTTTTAATATATATTTACATATGATCATATTGTGAATAAATAGGTACATAAAAAGAAAGAAAACACAAAAATAGAAAAATGGAAAAATAAAAATCATAACAAAGGGAACTGGTCCAAAACATCAAAATGCCAGATTTTATTCCATCAGAAAGCAGAACGAGCTACATCAGGGGCTTAGGCACCTTAGGCCTTAACTTCCCCAGTTCGGTTATATAAGCTCTCCACAGCTCACATTCTTCCACCACGTGCGCTAAGGCCTTTCCCGCAGCACTTGTCTTCCAGGGAGCTTTAATGGCTTTCGCTTCCCTCGCATCCGCCTCATGCCCAACTCCCTCTTCTTCAAAGGAACGATGCCAGTCGATAGCGGGAACGAATGGTGTGGGATGCCAATCTGGAGGCAGCACCGATGCGCATTATAAAGGACGAACTCGGTCGCGCCGATCAGTTGAAGATCAACTTCGGGAGAAGGCCTCATGAGGAGATCAAGCGAAAGCAAACATGCCGGTGCGCAAGTGAAGAAGCTTTGTGTCACGGTGCAGAAGTGAGACCGCCAGTCTTCACGTCTCTTTAGCCACGGAACACGGTTCGCCATGGTGCCACCGAAGCCTAACACGTCGGCTATATGATAAAGGGGGCTTTGTTGGAAGAGCTTCGAAGCGGTTGGCATTCCCTCACGGTGATCAAACTTGAAATGCAAATCCAGCCAGCAACTTAGGACAAGTGCGCAACCAAAAGGAGGCTTACCCGTGCTCGAGACAGTAAGGCCACTATACAGGTAGGCAAGGACAGCGGGTCCCACCCTCTTTCCACGCCAGATCCTGCAGATAGCACTCAGTTGGTCTTCCTCCACCATGTTGTCGGTATAAGGATACAAGAGAGCACCCGCCAGACAAATGGTGAACCCTTTCATGATTCCCTCCAAATAGTCATCGTCTGGTAACCCTCTCAGGGCCTCCATGACCCATTCTGCGAGCTTTTGCAAGTCAATTCCCTTTTGAGTACGAACCTTTCGGGCTGCATCGGGCGGCATGAAGCTTCCAAGGACGCTTTCGGAAGTCCCCCGTGTCAGCATCCGCATAGCCTTCACCTTCCCGTCACTCTTGAATTTCTTCAATCCAAGCAGAAGTTCCACCTCCTCGAGGAGGATGGTCGCCTCGAAGGTCGGCAAGATAAAAGTGTGGGTCTGGGGATGCCAGATCTCCACTAGTGCGCCCATAGCCGCCCAGTCCATACGAATCTTCTCGTAGTGTTTGGCGTGAATAAGAAGCCCCTGCAGATGCCACTTCGAGAGTATGGCCCTCATGCTGATGGAGATGTTGGAAGTTAGCTTTGAAAGCCATGGCAGTTTGGAAAACTTCCTCGGACTGGGAAGAGTGGATATGGCTGGAAGAGAAAAGAAAGAAGAAGAAATGAAGGAAGTAAGAAGAAGGTTCACGTGGAGAAATTTGAAAAGAATCAGCTTACGATATGCGACATGATCGTCCCACTCAAATGACCCTCGAGGTCGGAGAGTCGCCTGATCTCGCTACTAGGCCTGCTCCTCTTCATAACGTGGGAAGACTCTCCTTCCATCCTGAAATCTCTAGATTCTCCTCTCTTTCCTCTCCTGAGCTTCCAAAACCCACCTTGATGCTTTTGAATGAACTAGAATAAGGGGAGTTCTTATAGGAAGGGTAGGGCGCTACAGGACGGAATATGTCACATCAGCGATCAATGTCAGGATTTTGGCTAGATCTCCTTTCCATTGTGGTGCGATTCTGTTACGATTCTATTACTTTCTGATGTTATTAATCCATGCTAGCCTGTGCAGGTTTTACTAACGGACGTCTTTGTCCTATCTTTCAATGGTTGGTCCCACCATGTCATGCATCGTAGTATATGATACCTACGCTACTAGAACATGTCAAGGACCTTGCGGCCCGAACAAATCTGGGATTTGAGTTCCCCTTCAACAAAAACAGTGATGATCCCGGAAGAATTTGGGTTGTACGGATAGGCCGTTAACTTGTGATAGCATGGGGATGACGGTTCCATTCAGTGAGTTGGTGCGTGGATAAACGGGCCCCAGCCCAGTATCAGCTCACCGGGCCGGTATCCTGACTCGTTCTTAACAAGTTGACAATATTATCCTTGGCTATTTTCTATTTTAGTTTATTTTAAATTTTTATTTTAGCCCAGCATGCATTCATATAGGACTTTGAATTTATTGCGGAAGATCATTCAAGTGATTCGATTGCGAAAGCCGCTGTGCTTCAATTCTTACAAATATGAGATATTCCACTCCGAATGAAATACTGAGTTTCCTTGAAACGGCCCTACGCTGCTCTTCCAAAGGAGACCCTTGTTTGGACAGACCCCCAGATATTCCTTTACTTTTTACCTTGCTTGACCCACCTTGGCCGCAGCACTTCCACGTTGGCTGGTAACCGCTCCCCAAAGGTGAAACCTGCAGGTTTATGACCCAGGTACTTCCACACCGAGAAGTTGGTCTCCTTTATTTTCGTGCCTGAGTGCACATCTCACCCTCCCTTATTTGATCTCCGTCCAAGCAATCGTCAAGATTTGAAAGACCTTCTTCAAAGGTTGCCTCATTGAAACTCCAGGAAAAATTCTAGACAGTAACGTCAAAAGCGTGTCTCATCACACCTTGGCATCAACTTATCAGTCCGCTCCCACTTCATTTCACTCCACTACGATACCATTCCACTACGTGTCACTCCCTTGCAAAGCAGACGCCAAGGCGGGGCAGCTGTAGACACGCCATTCCTGACGTCTCCTGAGAAAGTATCATATTACTATACGACGCCCCGCGACGGCTTACGCATTTCGAATCCCTTAAGTGCTTCCTTTTCTTGGGTCTTCTTCTGCCTTTTTCGGCATCTGGAATCGTCTCGTCACGGCATTCGGACAGCATCAACACCAGTCGGACGCATCAGAGGTTCCGAAACCAGGAAGGGTGTCTACCGGGCGGCCGCCAACGCCTGAACTGAGGACCCGGGTGGGTCTTTATGGGGGCGTCCAGGCCCCTAGACGCCCCCATTCTTTTAATTTATTTTTTCAAATCCCAAAACTAAATAAAAAATAATATATTAATGGAGGCGTCCAGGCCCCTAGACGCCTCCATAAAAACAAATATAAAAAAATATAAAATGCCAGTTGGCCTAAAAGACAAAACATAAATAATAAAAAAATATTTCTTGGAGGCGTCCAGGCCCCTGGACGCCTCCATCAACTCCCTCACGGGGCGCCGCCCACCGACGACGGTTTGTCGTGTGTGAAAAAATCCAAATTGTGGAGACGTCCAGCTAGCTGGACGCGCCCATTTCCAAATCACGGGTCGCCGCTCCAAAACCACGCGTTGTGCCAAACCGCGTGCGTCTTTCGGTGGAGTTCGGTGGATGTTATAGAGGCGTCCGGGACCCTGGACGCCCCCAAGAAAATATTCGGAAAAAATGAATAAAAATAGAATAAAATATCTTTTTTGCCCTGATGGAGGTGTCCAGGGTCCTGGACGCCTCCACCCTCCGGAGCCCTATAAATAGAGGCCCACCCCCTTAGTTCTGGGAGAGCTTCTAAGAGATTCGATAGGCTGCCGGAGCCCCAGAGGCTACCGGAGTCATTTCTAACCCGTGGGGTCTTTTGTAGGTGGAGGTTCTGCCGGCTTCTCGGGTGTCCAGGCTCGCGAGAGGAAGGCTATCTTCGTCCACTGCGCTTCCACGTCATCCCTACGCTGCCGGAGCTCCGCCGGATCTCACCCTCGGCTCCTCCAATAAGCCTTTTCTTCCCCTTTTTCTCCATAGTTCTTTACATTCATCATACTGCATCCTCTATCTCCCTACATAAGGGCGCCGTCTCTTGCATACTTCTTGCATTCATCGTCGCATTTTCCTCCTACTCGAGTCCGAGAGGGGTTTAAAACCACACCAACAAGGTGTGTGTCAGGTCACGATCTCGTTACTTTTATTGCAAGGAATTGTTACTACACTGCCATTTTCTAATTCTGTTCATTTATTGTCTACTGTTTTGCAAGGGTAACCAAGGAAAGCCCTCTTTGTCGGCCGGCCGAAGAGGGAGGAAGAAGCAACCCGCCATCTCCCGCTCTTGAGGTAGGCGCGATCACTTTCTTTATTTTGGGGTCTTTTGGCCCCTGGCGATCACATCTTGTTCTCAAGGCCGCGGCGAGTCACTTCCCCAATGGCCGTTTAAATTCCCGTTCTTATATTCTCTTTATATTTTGTTATATCACTACCAAAAAAAGCGGGATTTCAGACGGATATTTTTCTGTCTTAAAATCCGTCTGTATTTGTGACGGATTAGTTTCCGTCACAAATTCCGTTGTTATTAAGGACATACTAGACTCCCTCTGAAGATCCGTCTATAATTATAGACGGAATATATTACGTCTTTATATACGTCGCAAATTTGGGACGGATATTCAGACGGAAATAATCCGTCTGAAATTGCAGATGGAAATAAGTTCCGTTCGTATTTCCGTCAGAAAATTCCGCCTTTCCCGCCCCTCCCTCCCACCTCTTCCACCCGGCCCCATTTCCACCCCCCCACTCTCCCTCTCACTCTCTCCTTCCTCTACCCTCTGCTTGCGGTCGTCGCCGCAGGAGCCGTCTTCGTCGCCGGAGCCGCCGTCCTCGCCGTCGCCGGAGGCCCCACCATCCTCGCCGTCACCGGAGACCCCGCCGTCCTCGCCGTCACCGCCATTCGCCAACCTCCCTCCCTCTCACGGTCGTGGTCGTCGTCGCCGCCATCATCCTCTTCCCACGGTCGCCGTCGCCGCCGGCCGGTAAGTGGCCTCCCTCTCCCTCTCTCTCTCCCGATCATGTTCCCCTCTCTCAATCCCTCTCCCTCTCCCCTGTCCGGCTCCCTCACTACCTCTCCCTCTCCCCTCTCGCGCTCCCTCACTCCCTCTGGCCGCCCTCCCCCACCCCCTCCACTGCCCTCTCTTCCCCTGTCTGTGGCCCCTCTCCCCCTCGCATTATGATGCTGTTCTTGTAAACTCTAGTTTGAACATTAGGTGGATGTATTTTAATTTGTAGAATCTATCTAAAAACTCGTTGGAGTGAGATATCGCAGATTCCGAAAATAGACTCAGTTTGAACATGTCTTATTCACCTCCAAAAATCTATCAGGGCGCATAAGTCAAGATCTTAATACTACATTTGATGAAAATGATAGAGATGTCAGATATTTTAATGAGTAGAATTTTAAAACTCATCCCCACAAATCCAACCAAACTCCACCTAACGGAGTCATAGATAATTTGGACCCGTGGCCTAAGTGACCGTCTCACTCCCTGCCCAAATTGGCCACTGTGAACAATTTCACATCACTTGGGGTCTCCCTGGGTAGCTTCTTCCTGATTAATTTGGACTGAATTAGACTGGGGAGACTCGTCGGACCCACAGAGACTGATTTGGACTGAACAACCATGGGTTTAGTTTAACGATACACAGGTTATTTTTTTTAAAAAAATAAATCGCTTGTGTGAAATGCTACACATGTTCCTAGTCTTGCCCCGGACGGAACTTGATGATAGCTGCATTTTTCCTTTCCCGGGCATGTGGCATTCTAAACGCAATAAATAGCCAGAGTTTATAAGAACACCATCAAAGAACCTTCATTCAATCAACAATCATTAATTTTTAGTTCAGATGGTATGCAGGAAAGTGAAGTTCCAACTTCTGATCCGAGAAACAATGTCCTTTTTGGAGTTGACATTGATAACCCTCTTGGGATACCAATGCCTAGTGATCCTTTACTAGCAAAAAACATAAGCTCTGGCAAAGACTATCAGACTAATCTCACTTCAAACAACATTATTTCCAATTCCAGTGGCTCCAAGGAAACTCAAGCAGAATTCTCAACATCAATTGTTTCTCAATCTTTTGGGGTTCCAGATGTGGCATTTAATTCTAGGGACTCCACTAATGATAGCAGCTTTTTGATTGGTAGATCAATAGATATCACTCGGTCTTCGGGCAATGATGAGTTGAAGCAGGATCTTGCTCGACTGTTCAGCATACAGAGGAGAGGGGGGAGCTCTGTGGGAGGGGGGTGGAGCTTGGTGGGACGGGGAGCTCGGTGGGAGGGGGGAGGGGCATCCGAGAGGGTTCCAGTGGGGGGGGAGCTCAGTGGGAGGGGGGAGGGGCATCCGAGAGGGTTCCAATGGGGGGGGAGCTCTGTGGGAGGGGGGTGGGAGGGGGGGGGAGCTCTGTGGGACGGGAAGCTCGGTGGGAGGGGGGAGGGGCATCCGAGAGGGTTCCAGTGGGGGGGGGGGAGCTCAGTGGGAGCAGGAGGGCGGGTGGGAGGGGGGGGAGGAGGGGGAGCTTTGTGGGAGGGGGGTGTCATGTCTCGAGTGGCTCGACAGGCCGAGTCGCAGACCATTGAACCAGCTCGGAAGCTATAACTCAGTTCTGAGCGGGGTTAGTTAAATTAGATATCCCTGTTGCATTTTATTAGTTAGTGGCTGATGGATTAGTTGTTAGTTAGTGGTTGATGGATTAGCTGGAGTCATGTCTAATCGGATGCAATCTTTGGAGTCCAACTTTGAGAAATTTGAATCCCAAAATTCTCTGTCTGCTGTTGTAAGGCCCGTGCCTTAATGGATCCTTCGTGGTATTTGTTCTATTAATTGTTCTGGAATTTCCGGCTATTTTCCTAGATTTTTAGGAATTTGTCTGGTATTTTCCGGATTTGTTTGGAGTTATTTGAGGGTTATTAGAATTAATGAGATTTTAATATATATAATGATTATATTATATATATTTTAATTTCTTTTCTTTTTTTCTTTTTCTTTTAATCCCTCTCTCTCACCCTCTTTCTCCCCGTCGATCTCTCATTCCCACTCTCTCTCTCTCTCTCCTCCGTGCGATCGCCCCTCTCTCCTCTCTAGGGAACGCGGGCGAGACGAGGTCGGATTGAGACGAGCTTGGCGCCGTTGGATTCCTCGCGTCGAGAGGAGCGCGTAGGTGTCCACTTCGGCGTGGTTCGGTGATCGTGGGAGCGGATTAGAGCTTCAAGGCTCGGTGAGCCTACCTCGGTGCATGCGGCCTTTTCCTCCGTTTCGGCTTGCAAGAGGTAGGGGGATGGACTCCTTAGCTCGCTAGGAGCATTTCCTTTAGCCCGTTAGTTGATTAGCACCCCGTAGCATGCATGATGTTCATATTTCCATTTTTTTGGGGTTTTAGCCTAAATCTTGAGTTTGATGCGTTTTAGGCCTTGCATGTGCTAGATTTAGATGTTAAACTATTATCTTGCATGCGTGGTTTGACAGGTTATCAGGTTTTTCATCGATACCCGGCGTTTTCAGCCGTCCGGGAGGGCTTCGGTTTACAAACCGTACCCGCCCGTAACCCAGGTGCAGTGACGGTCCTGCCAGGAATCGTCACTTGCCTGACGGTCCATAGTGGACGCGTCACTTCCAAATAGCGGCCCATTGGGGGTGCGTTACTTGGAGAGTAACGGTGGGGCTCCCATCCGTTACTCATCAACTGTTTTCCGTGGTTTTGGTCTGGCGATGCGCCCGACGGCCAGTCGGCCGACCGCCGTTTCGGTCCGACGCACCTAGACCGGGGCGTTACTTCGCCTGCTACCATTTAGAATGCTGATAGGTGGTTTGAGCCTCGGGTGGATGTGACGGCGGTGACCCCACGCGTTGCTTCGAAGTAACGCACAGGGCCCCCACCGTTACATGCCCTTTTGTGCCTCTTGAGCTGGAATCCTGAAGGGAGTGACGGATGGGGACTGGGGCGTCATTCTTGAAGTAACGCGCTGACCCCCGACCGTCGTTTGCATGTGGCGCGTGGGTCTTTGACCGCCACTTCCCTGATGGCTGCAATATGTTCCCAGCCCATTGCTTATGCGTTCCGTTCTATATTCATGCCATAGTTGTATTGTTTTACTATATTGTGGCGTGTTTTATATGCCAATAGAGTAGCTTTTCTTTCCAGGCAATGGAGCCACTGTTGTTGCCCTAAGGTCTGTTGAGTACCGACCCGCTTGAGGATGGCGGAGGGGTATCTTTCCCATTCACGGTTTGTAAGCTAGTTCCGTGGGCTCCCAGCCAATGGTAGCATCCTGCCAAGGGAGAAAACTAGTTAGAGGGCCTGGCTCAGGCTAGAGTCAGTGTGTGCACATGTGGTCGGAGACTGTGGGCTGACACCGACGGGCGTCACTCCGACTGGTCACTTGGTTTCGTACTGTTTACGCGCTTAGCTTGTCGCTTCGTCGACTGCGAGTGCTTGAGACGCAGTGTAAGCCGTCAGTGGACGCTTCTGGTTTCTGCTCCAGTGGTTGTCCGTCCTTGTTGTTTGGATTAGTTGCAGCTCATTCTATTTGGTAGTTTTAGCTTTAATCGCTTGCATTTAATTAGTAGTGGCATGTGTTAGCTGTTATACCTGCTTAGATAGAGCCTACAGCTTTCCTGTGATTGGTCATTCATGCCATTGCCTGTGTGTTTATTTAAATGCATGCTCTACTTGCTTTACTTATGCATGTTCGCTTGTTTAGTGCGAGGTAGGGATCCGCGTGACCCCTACTGAGTCTGGCTGTGACTCACCCTTCTCCTTTCAAGTGAGCCGCGCCCGACGTCTCCCGGAGTTTAGCGTGCTGTTTCGGGACCGTTCCTTTAGCTGCCAGCTGAGCACGAGCTGCCTTTTTGAGGCTTGTGTTGTACTTTTGCCGGGGTATGCCCCGCGTAGTTGTGCCTTGTGGACTAGTGTTTGTGACTCTGGACCAGTTATATAAAGCACTCTGGTTATTTTTAAATTGCTTCCGCACTTGTGTTTAAATCTTAAATACTTATTTGTATTGCGCGCCCCAATTCGTAATTAATTATGCATACTCCTTAGCTAACCCCCGCTAACCCTTCAGGGGCCTCATCAGCCTCTTGGGTGGCCTCCCCAGTTCTTGGTGTCGGTGTATCGATGTTATCGGTATATCGGTGTCCTGAACTTTGGGTCCTCACAGTTGGTATCAGAGCTTAAGTTGAGGATTTGCGTAAGGAATTGGAATTGACGCTTTGTCCAGAGCTAGTCCTGTTGTCGTCTCTGCTGGCATAGGATGTTTTTTCGCATGATTGATGGATCTTATTGTTGACTGTGTTTTTGGAAGCATAGTTATGCCGCCTCGTCGAGGAAGACCTCCTCGTGTTCCTCGAGATGCGCCCAGGGAAGATAGCGGTTCTGCACCTCCTCCTACAGTTCCCGCTGTTCCTGTCGTTCCAGTTGCTCCTCCAGTGCCGATCGTTCAAGCTGAAGTGCCTGGCAGTCGAGGCAAGGCTTTGAAGGAATTTCTTATGTTCAATCCGCCTGCTTTCGATGGCCAAGCTGATCCAGAAGTCGCGCGGCAATGGTTGGACGCGATAGAGCGTGTGTTTGTCTCGATGGAATGTGCTGAAGATGAGAAAGTCATGCTCACTGCCTTTCAACTCCAGGGTACGTCCATTGCGTGGTGGAAAGCCGAGTGGCAGATTTCCTTTCGATCCAGACCTCTTCGGCAAATCACTTGGACAGAGTTCGTTGCTGCTTTTGAGCGTGCCTATACTCCTGCCTGCTTGCAGATGGATAAGATGTATCGATTTATGGAATTGACCCAGGGCAGTATGATCGTGCTTCAGTACAGGAATAAGTTCTTGGAATTGGGTCAGTATGCGCCCCATGTGCTGGCCAGTGAAGCTTTGAAGACCCAGCAATTCTTGCGTGGGTTGAGGCCAGAGTTGAAGATGCCGTTGATAGCGAGTCGTGTTGCGGATCTCGATACTGCGTGTCAGACAGCTGTAGCTTTAGAGCTGGAGATGGCGAGACCGGGTGGATATCCCCAGGCAGGGTCAGTGTAGCCGGTAGCTCAGGTTCAGCAGGCTTATCGACAGCCCGTGCCTAGTGTTCCTTCGGTCCAGTCAGAGGTTTCCAGTGCTTCCTCTCCTTCTAAGCCCAAGTTCAAAAGGTTCAAGAAGAAGAAGAAGTTTTCTCAGCAGCCGTCCGGTACAGATTCTGTTCAGCAGCCGACAGCGCCTTCTTCTCAGACTCGGCAGAGCTCAGCTGCTAGTCAGCCGTGGACGTGTCGGAGATGCGGTGGTCATCATAAGGGCCAGCCGTGTTCTCTTCCTGTTGTTTACTTTAGGTGTGACCAGCCAGGTCATGTGGTTCGGGATTGCCCGCTGAGGCCGAATCCATTGCAAGCTCCTCAGTTTTCTCAACCTCAACCGCAGTTTAGACCTCCTGCACCGCAAGCTCAGCAATTTTTCTCTCAGGCGTCGGCGTCTTCTCAGCAATCTTCAGCTGGTTCTAAGAAGCAGAAAGGCAAAGTTTCTCATTTGACAAGAGCTGATGCTGCTGCGTCCCATCTTGTGGAAGGTACGATTATGCTTTATGGTCATTCAGCTCATGTCTTGTTTGATTCTGGTGCTTCTCACTCTTTTATTTCTGAGGATTTCATGGCTTGTATTGAGGAACCGACTTCTGAGCTGTCTTGTGAGTTATTTGTGGAATTGCCTTCTGGAGATTTCATGGTTACTCCTCTGTGTTTGGATGAATCTCCTATGATGATTGATAATCATCAGTTGCCGGCAAGATTGTATGCGTTGCAGCTGGCAGATTATGATGTTATTCTGGGAATGGATTGGTTGGAGCATTATGGAGCTATGGTTGACTGCAGATCGAAGAAAGTCTATTTTCGGCCCCAGGGAAAATCAGCCTTTTATTTTCAAGGTATTCGATCCCGTTCTTCTTGTATGATTATTTCTGCTATTCGAGCCTATAGGTTGCTTAGCGCAGGTTGTCAGGGATTCCTTGCTTCAGTGGTGGCTGTTGAAAAACCACGACGGGATGTTTGTGATATTCCGGTTGTCTGTGAGTTCCCTGATGTGTTTCCTAACGAGTTGCCAGGCTTGCCCCCAGAGCGAGAGATTGAGATGGTGATTGAACTGATTCCAGGTACTGGCCCCTTAGCAAAGCCGCCGTACCGTATGGCCCCAGCTGAGTTGAAAGTACTGCGTGCACAGCTACTAGAGTTGCTGGAGAAAGGTTATATTCGTCCCAGTTTTTCTCCGTGGAGTGCCCTAGTGCTGTTTGTGAAAAAGAAAGATGGAAACCTGAGGCTTTGTATTGATTACAGGCAGCTGAACCAGGCGACTATCAAGAATAAGTATCCGCTCCCCAGGATTGATGATTTGTTTGACCA
>JAHNEJ010001099.1:0-74027 GCA_022559845.1 Amorphophallus konjac
AAGCGCCTTTCGAAATCTCGCAGCCGGAGGGATAACTCCGGTTGTTGTCGTGCCGCAAGGCTGGGGGGGGCGTCTTGGCGGTCTCCGGGAACGTCGGTTTTTGGATCTGGCCGTTGCGTCCCCCGCCTTCCTTTCCTCGGCGCGGAGGAGGCCTCTTGCTCCGGAGGTGGAGTTTGAGAGGGTCCTCCGACCCTATTACGGATGAGATGATAGCCGCGGAGGGTGAAGCGGCCCCCAGCTGTGTGCTGGGTTGTACTCCTGTGGGGGGGGGGGGGCCCTGACGGGGCACGGGACCTTGCATCCCTGGCCGCCTGGGTCTTCATGAGTTCCACGAGGACATCCAGTTTGGCGTTGAGGGACTGGAAGGCTTCGACGACACCATAGGGGGGTAGCCCCACCGCCGTGGGGGGGGTGGTGGTCCGTCAGCGGGGATGCTGGCATTGGAGGGAGGGTTCTGTGAGGCCCTGGAAGGGCCATCCCCTGCTGCTACCATGGCCTTACCCCTTTCGCCGGCGGACCTCCTCCCTGAGCTCTTTCTCACCATGTTGGCTCTTCGTGCGTTTCCCACGGACGGCGCCAGATGAAGAAGCGAGATCTCGCGCTGGTGCCTGAGCGGGGTGGTACTCACCAAGTTTGTGAACTGCAAGACAGGGAAACGGGTCAGAGGGCCCATGGGGATACCCTGGGAGGAAACCCTCCGACGCTCAAGTCAGTAGAGCAATGGTGGGAGCAATGGTAGGGAGGAGAAAGTGAAGGCGCGAGATCCCTCTCCACCAATGGGGTGAAGTGGTCCTTGCTCAGGAATTGGGGGTGGATCAATGCCCTTTTTTACTTACCTTTCGCCGGAGGGTATCCCAGGTTTAAATAGTGCGCCGCCCTTTGGAGTCCTACAAGCTGAGAGGTCTCCGGTGGAGGTTACGTCCTCGTCGTGGGCTTTTATGGCCTCATCATGGGGGCGTTATCCTCGCGGGGAAGACGGAGCTCCTGGACTTCTTGGCGCCCGGCCCGCTGTGGACTCTAACGGCTGCAATGATGAATATTTTATCGGTCGGATCGAGCTTAGGGGGGCCGGCCCTATCGGGCGATAGGCCTAGCCCGGTTAGGAGATGGGTCAGACAGACCGGCTAGCGCTTCCACCCTTCGTGCGGGGGGATAGCTCGTGCGCAGGTCTTCCTGTGACCTGACCGAGGCTCGGGCTCTCCAAGCCTTGGGGCCGCCTAGGAGAGTTGTTCCCTCGAGCATTGTTTTACTGGGCTTTTCCAAGTGGGCCCTGTGGGCTGTCACTTGGACGAGCTTGCCTCGTTGGGCCTTGTTGGGCCTAGTTGGATTTGCTCTTTGAGTGGGCTGCAGGAATCCCCCTCTCCATATATATATATATATATATATATATATATATATATATAGTATAAGAATTGACGCCTATGCATTGTAGCGTCAAATTCATTTAACGACATGTAACATGTCGTCATTTCACAAAAATGTCTATATTCAAGGCTCTCGTTTCTCTACATAACTACGTCGGAATTGAGCCTATGATATACCGAAATGACGGGCTCGAAGAACTCTACCTAACTAGACGTTCAAAATAATTTTTCGTTGAGAGATGGGGGATCTTGAGATAGGGGGTATGAAAAATGGTGCAACCACTCTCACTACCTCAGTCTCCACCCCAATAGTACGCCCATAAATTTTCATGGCCAAAAGACGCTCCAGTGGCCACGAATAATTTGTCGAAGTAAAAACCCATAACTAACATACTAGTATTCATAGTTTATTAAATTTTAAAGATGGTGAAATTAATAATTTTCTAGGCAATAAACGACAGGGTTTAAGGCGTACAAAAGAAATAGCGTGATGTCCACTGTCGCTATTCACTGATTCAGCGACTGTGGAGGGGGCGCTATTTACTTAATATGCAGAATGGTATAAATCAATTCAAATACCACACGTCAATACCATTGTAACTGCATATATAGTTAATGTGTTCAAGCTGTCAGAGAGATCACCTATGAATGTATTAAAAGATTAAGGTATATATATATATGCAGAGATCATATTAAAGTTCAACTATTAACGGGTTTAGCTTGATGTTGAGAACACCTACGAGAAACTAGAGATTATGAACTCGAACACGAGATATGCGCATGTTGTTTATGATCATAAGAGCATGCAATATCTTTGTTAATTGAGTTTAGCCATCAGAGAGAACACCTACATGAACGAACGAAGAGGGACGCAGGCTGAAGAAGCAACACTTCACGGGTTCTACAAATTCACAACAGCAACTCCCTCGCGCAAACACGGCAGGAAGAAGAGAAGACCGGTGCACGTTCAAGAAGAAGAGGAAGACGCAGCAACAACACAACAGTAGTGCAACAGCCGCAGCAATTAGCATGAAGATGCCGCACAGGAAGAAGATGGAAGAAGACTCCCACGGCAGCACCTTCGAATGTAGCAACAACTAGGGCTTGCACTTTTGAATATGGTTTATTTATAGGGAGAGAGTCCTACGGCTGCCAAGAATCCAAGTGAGAATTAAGTTTCCCACCTAAGAAATCCTAACGTGTTGACCTTCCTAAGATCCTCCTCATCCTTTCTAAAGCCACCGCCGCTAATCTCTATTATCCAGGGAAATCCTAACTCTCGTATAGGGTAGAACGTGACATGTATTGGGTACTGTAAAAAGCCCATGCATATGTTCATATCTCACCCAATGCCCATTGATTGTTATCTAAATTGTTGAGAAAATGGGGATCCTTTGTATCGTAAACCCATAAGGCCCATTAACCTTGACCTCTTTTCAGCCACGGGAAAGTCTTTTTCCTATTAGGCCTTAAGGCTTTTCAAAGTTCTTATATATATATTTTATGTTAGCTTTTAACTATGTATTTGGTCTTATTATTTTGAGTTGGGTGGTTTCGTGGGTTCCCGTAGGTGGCATATGAGTTTAGAAATGTTGATTATAGGTGGGCCTTGGGTACATATATAGGGGTTGCTTTTGTCTGCTTGAGTTTTAATGGGCTTTATATAGCATTGTGTATACCTACGGGTTGCATTATTTTGGGATGAGGTTTTATTTTAGTTAGTGGGCCAGCGTTATGTCGCGGCTCATTTACTTTTGGTTGTTTAAATATAATATATTATATGCGCTGAGACCCATTAAGTGTATAGCTATTTATGTCTATGAAAGTTTTAATTTATTTAGGAATTTTATTCCTTTAATTATCAGGGGTGCTACATGCTGTGAAGAATAATGCCCAAAGCAGTGTATGGACTTAGAATACACGAGACAGCAGTGTACAGACTTTGTGATGCACAAGCATATCCAATGTAAAGACTTTGAAGTAAAGGCTGGAGTTACACAAGCAATGTATAGACTTCAAAGAATGCACAATGCAAAGGTTATACAGACTTCAGACTCAACTGCGAACTGAGTTAAAGAGTGTATAGACTTGATGAATGCCTTGGACAGACGCACGATGTACAGACTTTGTGAGACGCTAAGTGAGACAGAGCTGGATGTACAGACTTTGAGAGAGAATGCACTGTTGGCAAACTCTATACAGACTCTGAGAGACGATGCACTGTAGCCATGCGATGTATAGACTTTGTGAGACGCTAAGTGAGACAGAGCTGGATGTACAGACTTTGAGAGAGAATGCACTGTTGGCAAACTCTATATAGACTCTGAGAGACGATGCACTGTAGCAATGCGATCTATAGACTTCCCAGCAGCAAGGCTTTGCTATGAATGTGCAGACTTGATGAAATGAGGCATGTACAGACTTGAACTCTTGCAATTGAAGGCTGTACAGACTTGGTCGTGTATGCGAGACAAGGCAGACGCTGTACAGACTTGGTCGAAACGATGCATAAGACGCTGCCAGACGCTGTACAGACTTGTACGTAGGTAATGATTGTAATGTGTAGACTTAGTGTGTAGCTAAAGCAGTGAACGTAGGAAAAGGTTGGAATGTATAGACTTACGTTCGATCAGCAATGTATAGACTTTACAGTGTGCATGCTATGCGTGCGATGTACAGACTTAGTGGCGTTATGTCTGCGATGTACAGACTTAGTGGCGCCTGCATTCTATGCAATGTACACACTTTGAACGCCTGCATGCTATGCAATGTATAGACTTCGAGGACTGCATGCTGTGCGATGTATAGACCTACCACCACTGCAATGTATAGACTTGATGAGCGCCAAGGCGATGAATAGACTTCAATGACTCATGCAGTGAAAGCACAGACAATGTAAAGACTTAGTGCAAACAGGATGTGCAGACTTGTAGTATGCAATGTCTAGAATTGATATGAAGGAATGCAAAATGTCTAGACTTACTATGAGGGAATGCACTGGCAGTACACACTTGAAGTAATGCATGTAGGAGACGATGTACAGACTTGGTCTTGCAACCAGGGGCTGTACAGACATGATGTGCAGACTATGTGTGTGTGTGCGAGATAATGTTTAGACTTAATAGATGAAGCATGTATTGATCTAGAGATAGAAACAGATTGATTTATAGTGTGAGACATCATCAAAACCGTAGGGATGCAACAGAACCCTCTTGCGAGCTACCGTGATGTTCCCCATCGGGGAGTTGCACTGCCTTTCCCTTACCACCGGGATCAGGTTGACCTCGGTCACCAGCGGGCTCTTGGAAAAGGAATGCCAGTGATGGCTCTTCTGGGGGTGATTGGCAGGCTGACTCGTCCTTGTCGGATGGTCCCGCTTGCTCTGCTGCAGAAGCCAGTACTGGCGTAGGGGCTGGGAGACTGGCAGTAGTCTTGCCAATGCCGGAAGGATCGAAGACACCAGGTCTACCCCGAACTTCTACTTCCGGAATGGGAGCCGGTTCCTCTCCTCGAAAGAGGATAATTCGCTCCAGGTCGAAGGTGGACGGGTGAGGAGGTAGCTCAGGAGTTCTCCCACGGCCTCTGCCGCGTCCCCGGCCACGACCGGTGTGTTCTGGAGCTGGCTGTAGCCCCAGAGGGGCAGTAGCCCTTTGTCTTGTCCGGGATGCTACTGGCTCGCCCCGCCGAGAAGCGTTGATATTGTCGGGAGGTGGGATGGCCACCATGTTGCAGGTGCAGCCCCAGTGCATTTCTTCCAGTTGCTCTGTAGTGATCTCCTTGTCTTTATAGCACAAGGAGAGCTCGTGAGGGATCACGAGTCTTTCGCCGTTCTTGAGCTTTTGGATCATCTCTTGGACCCAATTTCTGAGGCGGGCTCGTTTCTACATTTCTTCCCGCGGGATGTAGCTATCGAGTGGGAGAGCCCCGGTAGGACAAGGGGGAACGTATTCCTCCAGGTCATCAATGAGCCGCTGGAGCCTTTGGAGAGGCGTTGGCTCGGACGGAGATTACAGGGCGGCTGCATGTTCAGCTTGTTTCTTGAGTCACCTTCTGAGGTTCTTCCTCCTATTTTTCTCTTGTCTCTTGGCGATAGCTGTCTCCAACGGAGTATGAGGGAGAGGTGTTGGAGCCGGAGTTGACAAATCCTGATGAGGATATCTCCGAGCTGATGTCTTTGCAGGGCGAGGTTGATGACTCTTCCTCGCCCGGATTTCGATCTAGGCGCCTTCCACTTGTTGTATATGGAAGGTGGCATTGATCGCATGCTCGATCACCTCGAGCACCAATTCCTGGTATGCCGGAATGTTGGGACTGGCATCCGAAGATGTATGTGTGGTTTGGTGCCCTACCCGCGGTGGCGACAGGAGCCTACAAGGAGTCGGTAGGCTGGCGCTGGCGTCCAAAGACGTGTGTGCGGTTTGATGCCTTAACCGCGGTGGCGATAACTCTTGAGAAACTGGTAGGATGGTGCCGGCATTCGAAGACGTGTACGTGGTTTGATGCCTTAAATGCGATGGTGGTGGCTTCTGTTGAGAAGCGGGTAATGAGGTGCACTGGTCGTCCTGCTCCTTAGCCTTGCCTTTGTAACCATGCGGAGAGCTGGGCCCAGCGGCAACTGACGGTGTTGCAAGACGTTGTCGCTCTGCACAATTATCCCGACTCTACAGAATGGCGGAGCATTGTGGCGGTGGGCCCGCCACTTGAATTGAAGCCGCTGAAGACTCCGAAGATGTCTTCTTCATACTTTGGATTGTGTCAATAGGTAGGTGGGGAGGACCCAACGGCCCCTCTGCTGAGGAGGTGTAACGAGGTTGAGGCGGGGCCTCACCCTACTATTGTTTTCCCTTCTTATCCGCGGTCGTCGACGACGGAGATAGGATGGGGAGAGGACGAGGGAGAGCTGAATAGCTCATCGTCGCCTCGCTCACCAGAACATCCTCTCAGCTGAGAAGGACCCAGAAGAGTCTGGCAGTGTCTTCTTCAGGAAAAGGGAGAGACTTTAGCTCCCGCCAGGACCGGCACTGCACAGCCGAAGTGGCTAGGGTTGGCTGGCTGGGTGCTGATGTCTGAGAGCCTGAAGGGGCCGGAGGAGCAGGGGAATGGATGACGTTGACCGATAAGTTGGTCAGCCCCGTCTCTTGACTAGTATCCCGCTCTCTACACCTTCGTAATCGCTCGAATGCTTCTTGATTGTGAGTCTGAAACTTGAGCCATTCTAGAGGATGCTGGTAAGGCAGCCTGTGCCCATTTTCTTGAGGCGAGTCTGGCCGCTCTGGCGCATCCCTGGCGATGCTCAGGGTCTCTTCGACAGCTTGTCGAAGCCTGACGAGCGACATAGAGTTTCCTTCCGCATCGATCTGCTCCCATTAGATCTGTTCTTGGATGAGGTATTGAACTTCCTCACAGGACTCGATCGGGTGGCAGATTCTGGCGTGGAAGGGACAGTACTGGGGGTGACTACGATCCCAATGGGTGTAGTTGGCAGGCGAGTTGTGGGGCATGATTTGCCCGTTCTCGATGAGGATATCGAAGAGTCGCCGAGTTCTCTCCCTGGGGAAGGAGAGAGGTCTCTGATCATGCCAAGGCCTCCACCCTGGATACCAGATCGAATGTTCCCTCCAATTGGTGCCGAGCTCCTCTGACCCGTCATCAGAAAGAGAGAACATGGCCATCATGTGGATGACAGTGGCCGAGGGGTGAGCCACGTGGGCTGCCTCAGCCGGCCTGGCCCACGTATGTGGTTGCGGAGGATCAATGAGATAATTCTTCATTTTGACAAGACTGTCTCGGATCAGCTTCTGTGCCTGAGTCTTGAAGACGTAGCAATCTTCAATTGAGTGACCCAGCACACGATGATACAGGCAATAACTGGGATCGTCAGTCTTCAGGGCCTCGTCCAGCTTGCAAATTTCTGGCAGTTCAACAATCTTCTGAGCCATAAAGAGGTCAAAGAGCATCTTCGTGTGTTCCTTCTTGAAGGAGAAGGGTGTCTTCATACGCTCCGAGAAGGAAGGAGCAGCCGGCTTATCTGCTGACTTTTTGTCAGAGCCGTTGGGCTCGGCCCCTTTACTGGCTTTGGCGGCATGGGTGAACTCTATGATATTCACCTCCTTACCAGGCTGGCGTTCTCGTGCTTGTTTACCCTTTGCTGCAGCATAGCTCGGGTTATCGGTGAAGAACATTTCTATCTCGGCGACTGCCAAATTGAGTTGGTCGAAGCTTTTGATGTTTGTGCCGAGAAGCTTTTCTCTGACCTCGGCTGCCAGACCTCGACGACATGTAGTGATGGCGTCCTCTCGAACGGGTGGATTGACACACCTCATGCTAGGGTCTCACCATTTTTTGATGAAGTCAAGGGCGCTCTCGCCCTTTTTCTACCGAAGAGAATAGAGTTCGGCTAGAGAGACCCTGCGCTAGGCCGTTTGAAAGCGGTCGAGGAATTTCTTCTGGAGATCCGCCCAGTCGATGATTGAGTTGGGCTTCAGGCGGGAATACCATTGGAAGGCTGTTCCCATGAGCGAAGTGGCGAAGTGATAGCCATAAACCCATCGTTGAAAAGCCGTGCCACAATTTCAAAATATTCGCACTCACTCACTTTTAAAAATTAAAAAATCAAGTATAGTGGTAAGTGGAGTCGATCCCATGACGAGGAAATAACATTTTGGAACAAGTTGGAAAAATATCCTTATGTTTTGAAAAGCCGCGTTTTGAGTGAGATTAATCTAAGTAAAAATGAATTGTATGAAAATATACTCACTAAAGAAGATGAGAGGGGTAAAGAAAAGAACTTATAAGAGATAGAAAGAGAAACTAAGACAACCACAATTTGTAAAGATGAACTTTTATTAAGATGGAAGTGAAAAGTACACTCTATGAAAATAAAAATTACAACTCATAAAATAAAGAAAAGGGGAAAGAATATAGCCAAGATGAAGATGAAGATCGCCGCCTAATCACCGTGCCGAGCCTTGGAGTGGATCGCCCCGCCGTCGAGATGGACACTGCCAAGAGGATCAATGGAAGAGAATCTCCGCCTTGGGATGTTTGGATGTAAATAGAGGAGGGGGAGAGATAGAAGATGAAGAAGAGAGTTTGAAAACAGTGAAACAGAAATAATAAAAATAGGTCAAGATTAGAAATGTAATAACTTTAAAACCGGAGACAATTAGAAGAAGTGGTAAAAATAAAAGTTGAAGATTAGAAGAAGAGTAAGAAGATTTGTGAAGAGTGTAGAGGGAGAAGAAGATCACAAGATGGTGAAAACTAGGGAGGAACCAAAGTGATATGCAAGGATAAATAGTAAATGTGCAAAAAAAATTGAACTGTGGAAAAATAAAAATAACGTATAAATTAAAAGGAATTAGAGAAAGTGGTAGAAGAAGAAAATCTAGATATTTAAAAGAAGAAGAATGTTTATGAAGAGTGTAGAGGGAAAAGAAGAGCATAAGGGTATGAAAATGGAGGAAGAATATGGTGTAGAGCCTCGGATAAACAGTAACAATACAGGATAGCACCTTGAAAAAGAGATTATAACTTGAAAACGGTGGTGAATTGGAAGATGGTGCAGAAGAAGAAGTTGAAGCTATTTTAAAAATAAAGAACTGTTATGAAGAGAGTAAGAGGAGAAACTGACTATAAGGGGGAGAAATAAGAGGAAGAATACAGAAAAATATTGATTCACAGATGAACAGGATAGCACAGTGAAAAATATAAAATAACTTAAAACATGGAAGGAAGTAGAAGATGATGCAGAAGAAGAAGTTGTAGAGAATTTAAAATTGAAGAACTTATATGAAGAAAGCCAGAGGAGAAGAGGAACATAAGGGGGAGAAAACTGTGGCCTAAAGTTAGGAAAGAAAGAGTGAAAAATTACCCAAGAAAGAACTCCCTTCACCTCCTTATCATGGGCTATTTATAGGGAAAGTTGGGTCAATGGAGGGTGGAGATTGTATCAAAAGGAGATGGATGGCTGGGATTTAGGTAGAAGATAATGCATAGGGGAAAGGAAAAGGAGGTGGGCACCCCCTCCTTAGACTTTGGGCACCCCCTTTCTTGGACTTTGGACACCTCTTTCCCAAGACTCATCATTTCTCCCCTTTATTTCAAACTTTGAATTTTCTTTTCCCTCTAACCAAAATACAAACTTTGAATTTTATTTTCCCTCTAATCAAAATATATACTTTTGACTTGGTCAAAGTGGTGATGACATTTTTGCCCCCTGAGTTTCTTGTAATTACCTTCAGTGTCCTGCACACGTAATTAAAATTTAGTATATAAAAATTATCATAATGTGCACATAAATCTCAAATGCTTATGGTTTATGTAATGTTGAATTATTGCTCATGGCCCTCAACTTCAATAATATCACCAAATTAATCAATTTAGGTGAAAGCTCCAATTTAAACGCGAGTTGAGGTTAACTATGAAATATGTATAATTACCTAATTATATGCACATAAAATGGTGTATATGCGATGAATTATCATAGAAAATGGACACTTATCACACCCCCAACTTACTCATTGCTAATCCCTTAGCAATATAAATAAATTAAAATTTAGGACTAACAAAAGTTTGTAAAATTTATACTCTCATATCCAGCTCTCCCTTCATAGAATCAACCAAAAATTAGGAATCTAGAATCATTAATGCACACTAGTCTTATGTAGGAACTTAATAGTACATGATCAAGAATTCAAATCAAAGCTCAATAGCAATTGTGCATGTGTAACTATCAAATCCACAGTTTAGATAATTACATCCCCCATTCGCTATTCCAGGTAAATACCTTTCAACCCTGCACTTCTTCATCAGAGCATTAAGAATACTATTTGTCTGCCTTATTACTTTGTCCCTTAGGGATCTTTTTATTTTATCTACACACATGATGCTGCACTACCCTTCACTGTTTAACACAAACCTCGACTCTTGCATTAGGAGAAGCAGGCCCGATTTCACAGATCAAGGTTCCCTTTTCTTTTTGACGCGAACCTCAACACGTCTTAGGTGAAGTAGTCCCGATTACTCAGATTCAGGGCATTTTTTATGGTGCCTTTTTCTCAAATTTTTATTTTTTTTAATTATGTTTTTGTACTAATTTTTGATAGACAATTTGACAGAAAGCTTATAAAAGATCTCTTCTTTACGAAGTGTAGAATATCATGCAACATATCCAAAATAGCAGAATGCTTGTTCGATCATGTTTCATTAGCGTGCAAAGTGGTTTTCATTTTTCTAAACTGCACATGAACTTTAAAAATATTTTTAGATCAGTTTTCCATGGCTAGATTAAATCAATTTTCCATTATCCTTATCCAGTCATTTCTATTCCAGAATTACTCTCAATGAATGCATGAATCATGAAACTCAAAATGGGTTTTATGTCGTTTATTTTGTCAAAAAAAAATTTAGCTAAATGAGGTTGTATATGAATGCAACATGTGTAACATGATTTCCGTCCCCCTCACTTAAATAACATTATCCTCAATGGCATGAATAATATAGAATAATGAATAATGTAGATATAAAATTTTGTGAAGGAACGGTACAACCTGACAGAAGGGATCTTCGATGGACTCGACTTTTGAATAAAAGGCAGTACTTGGCTGTTAAAGTCTGGGCAAAGGTGCAAGTAATCTGCTCTCCCTCCCCCTAACTTATCCTTTATTCACACCTGTAAAATAAAAACACAAGAAAAACTTGGGTTGCCTCCCAAGAAGCCATTTATTAGCACACAAAATTATTAAAACTGTGGGTTGTCTCCCAAGAAGCGCTAAATTTTACGTCTAAGGTAGCTCACTAACCAACGGGTGGCATTCAGAATGAGACACCAAGTGATCTTGTCCTCCTTCAAATTCCAGCCATTATGCCATTAGAAAACAAGAGTAAGCATGTACGCACTGGGGCTAAAAATATGTGAGTCTCGCACATTATTGATTTTTATTTTAACCATGTGTGTGAGTCGGTTTTCATCTTTCGGGATCATGAAAGGATCAATGGCCAATAATCTCTCAAGATCGAGGTTGAACCCTTGCACAATATCAATCCATTGGTCCCCTTCACCTGTATCGTCCCTCCTGACGACCCCTTTAGTGACTGCTTTCTCCTTGGTAACTTGGTCATCCACTGGTGGCTTATGAATAAAAATATCATTATTAGCCACATTCCCTACAATATCAGTCTCATGAGGATTAAGGGCACTAATCAACGTGTCTTCCTGATGGAGAGTCAAATCAAAGGTCAATATGGCTGGTCCATCCCCCTCAGGTCTTAGAATGTCATATTGAAGAGGTTGTACTGTCAAAGGAATTACATTGGAAGGAAGCGGGAGCCCGGAATCTACTTCATCCAATGATTTAGACATGATGAGATAGGGCTCAATGGTCAGATCAAATTTGAAATTTTCTAATAATGACCCTTCATCACACTCATCACTCGAATGAACATTATCAATCAAACTTTCCAATAATGAGGTGGGAGGATCAAATGTAAATATTTCCAACCCGACCCTTTCATCATAGGTCGAATCACATGTGAATTTATCTATTAGGACCCCTTCATCACACTCATCACTCAATTGAAGATTATCAATCAAATTTTTCAATAATGGGGTGGGTAGGTGAAATGTAAATTTTTTCAACAATGCCCCATCATCATGTTCTTCCAAGGTGGGAGGATATTCAGAATTTATTTTCACTGAATCAACATGATTATTAATCACAAAGTAATCCTCCCCTTTATGTATATCCTCAATTGAGTTATTTGGGCCACTAATCTTCATAGTGATATTCTCAATCTCAAAATATTCATAGAATGGGGTGGTGATATCAATATAACCATCTTTTTCCTTCAATTCACCCCATAATTCCTTCCCTTCCTTCGTCATGGTATTGCTGATGCACTCCCCCTCATTTTCACTTTTGATATCTTGAGCCAGAATGACAGGCATAAGATCATCATTATCATCATTCACGTGTTGAGGAGTTTGATGTAATATTGAAGGAGGATCGTAGTAAGTAGACTGAGAGTTCATGATTTGAGATTCGGAGTAGTGGCCTGGTGAATCACCCCAAGTATTGATATTGCACTCGAAGTTAGGGTGTAATGAGATAGGCTGAAGTTGATTGCCACTACCAGAAAAAGCGGGATTTCAGACGGACATTATCCGTCTCAAATCCGTCTGAAAATCCGTCGCAAACCATATTTGTAACGGAATTCCGACGGATTTAAGACGGGAATCGACCGTCTGAAATTCTTAGTCACAAATTTGTGACAGTTAATTTGTCTGTCTGAAATTTCGTCTGAAATTAAGACAGAATAAATTTCGGTCACAAATTCCGTCTAAATCTCAAACGATAAAATTTCCGTATGTAACTGTCCGTCTGAAATTATCCGTCTGTATTTCATACGGTTTTTAAGACGGATTTATAATCCGTTGTAAATACCGTCAGTAATCCGTCTGAAAGCTTGTCTGAAATCCGTCGCTATATCTGCCGAATATTACGACGGATTACTTTTTCGTCGTAACTGTAGACACGCCAAAATTGACGTTACTATGAGTACCTCTCATATTACCTTGTAATGCCCCAATTTGACCCTCAAATTAGTTCTATTTGAGTGGTTTTTCTCACTTTTCTTAGATTTCTCCCTTTTTTCACCCTTTTCCTATTTTTTCCTATTTTTCCCTATTTTTCTGGATTTTTCTGGATTTTTTTGAGATTTTTCCCTTATTTTTTGAAATAACGACTTAATATGGGGCGTCTTTTAAATAACGCCTTATACATGGGCGTTTCTTAAAAAATTGACGACTATACTGGAGGGTGTCCATTCTTTCAAATTTCCATTTTTCTGGATTTTTCTGAGAATTTTTCGGAATTTTTTGGGAATTAACGACTTAACCATGGGCGTTACTTTGAATGTGAAAAGAATAAAAAATCAAAAAAATTAAGTCACGCCTTACTCACGGTCGTGTCTTTCAAATTGAATATTTTAATATTATTTTTCAACCCCTTCCAGAGGTGATTTGGTGGCCTTCCGGGTGTCAGAAAAATTCGCAAAAATAGTCGTTGGAATCAGGGCGACGAGATGCACCTCCACCTAAAAAATGGGAAAATAATATTGAGAAATGAAAAATGGCCCTATTTCGAATTTTTTAATTAACGTCCTTTGTTAAGGCGTTTTTTAATTAACGCCTTTGACTCGGACGTGTTTCAATTTCATTTCTAAAAATGATCCAGGAGTTGACGCCTTAGTCTAAGGCGTGTTTTTAAGAAACGCCCTCTGCGGAGGTCGTCAATTCATGAATTGACGCCCTGATCCAGGTCGTGTTTCAGTTTTGTGTTCCGAACGAGCGCAGCCTTTCCCCAGAGATACCTGCTTTGATTGGGCTCTTGCCCATTCCTATCCTTTCCCTTGATTGGACTCTTGCTAATGTTTATCCCTTCCAATCCTATTTAATAGAGCCATTGGCTCTGTTGATCGGTTGGACGCCCCTTCTTCGGATCATCTCCCCTTTTCACTTTCTTCTTCTTCTTCTTCTTCTGTTTTTCTTCTTTTTCTTTCTTTCACACAGGTTGCTGCTGTTGCTGCTGGCCGAAGGAGGAACCCCCCCCTTTACTGCACACAAATCTTCACCAATTGAGGCTTTCTCCCCATTGAATATCAAACGGCCAAAGTCACAGGCTCTTGTTTTTTTTATTATTCTCCTTTTCTTTTATTATTCTCAGTTCATACGCATACATCCTGTTATTCCATCTCCTGTTAATCTTTCTCAACCACGTTGAGATATTTCCCACAGTGCAACACTTGCACTCTTCCCCTTATTCATCATCTTTTTATTTACATCATATCATCATATTTTTCACACCCTTTTGCATAGGGGTTTAAGGGCAAATACCCTTAAGGTGTGTTCTTGCACATGTTTTCATGCTCATATATTTTTTATGAATTGATGCTACACTCACCATGTTTCTAATCCATATCTTTATTTGTGTTTGTCTTTATTTGCAAGGGTAATTAATTGAAGAACTCTCTTCGTCGGCCGGCCGATTTGAAGAGAAAAGAGCACCTACAATCAACCGCACACCAAGGTATTTTTCGCGATCTCTCCCATGCTTTCATTGTTATATCTTTTGAGGCCTCGTGTCTCTGGCGATCACAAACTCCCCTTGTGCACCTCGTGCATGTTTTTCTCCTATTATTGCATTGCTTATTAATTAATTTTCATTAAGTGGATTTTTAAAGAGATCTACAAATTGGCGATCACGGTGGGACACTTTGTGCTACCACGTGTATTCTTCTTGTTGCCTGCTTATCAGTACATCAGTGTGTGTGTTTATTGGATTTTGAGCCCTTCCCCCACTGTCGATTATCGCGCTATGGGTCCATAGCGCCTTCTGTAGATCGCGCTGTGGACATATAGCGCGATAATCACCAGAGGACATATTCACCTATATCCTCTGTCCGGGTTCTGATTGCCATCTTCTCTGGTTGCATCATTGTATACTTCCTGTTGTATATTCACTTCTTTCATCCTATTTTCCTTTTATTGTGCTAGTTTAGATTTTTCTTCCATAGCATTGCATTCATCCTTGCATTTGGTTTGAGAGACCTCCTCTCTCTACATTAGGATTCCACACACCCCCTTGGTGAAGGAAGGACCCTCCATTGAGCATTCGTCTCTTTGGATTGGAAGTTCCTAAACCAAGCCTCCATAAGTCCCCGCACCCGTGGATTCCCTCACGGACGCCGGGCAGGTTGTACCCTTTTGAAGTCCCGAATTAGTTGGCCTATACGTGGTGAGAGAGGGTCCCTAGTTGGCATTGAAGTGACTCATTTTGAAACTAGGTTCCTCCCCTTGTGTGAATCATATCAATTTGTATAAAATCATTAATTCACCAAGGTTCAAACAAATAAAAAATCAAGGTAACCATTCCAACTTGCGTGTTTCTTTACAAATTGTTTGCACATTATTTGGATTGTGTAATGCCTTACTTTGATAAACAAAACAACATGTTCAATTCAATTCATGAGGATGCACAACCTAGCACTTCTTACAATCCTCACTTCAACATGTTCATCATTCTCACCATACTTTCAAGGGACCACGTCCTCATTCTTATGGTCATGCCCGACCCATGGGCGGTGTCCATTCTCATGGTCCTCCTCATCAATTGCGAACCACTATTCCTCCGGGACCGTCTCGTCCCAATGATGAGAAGGTCTCCCAAATCTTGCATGCATTAGATCATCTTACCCCTCAACAGATCCAAGCCCTTAAGGCTGCCGTTGAGGGTACATCTCATGCACCTCCTCCTTCCAATTCTATTTGGGTGGTCCATCACCCATCTCCCTCCAATTCTGTTCGGGTGGCCCATCACCCATCTTCCCCCAATTCTACACGGGTAGCCCATTACCCATCTCCTCCTGTTCATTCTACTCGGGTGGCCCGACACCCGCCTCCTCATATTCCTCCTCCATCACGGCCCCAAGGCCCATTTACTCATTGCAATCCGGCCCGTCCGGGTCCTTTTACGGGCCATCCCGTCAACTCCCCTCCACGGCCTTTTTATACGGCCCCTCCTCCTTCAAGGCCCTGCCAGCCCTCTATTGTTCAAGTCACACCCCTCTAACAATCTCTTTTTGATAAGATTACTTCCATGGAGGAACAATTAAAGAGGGTCACGGTTCCTCCTACTCCGGTCAATCCTCTCTATGCGGCTTTGGATGACATTACAAGAATGGAGAGAGAATGGAAGGATAGGATGGACGACTACGGCGTTGATATTCCAAGCGAGCAAGAACCGGACAATTGAAGAATCCGGGCCGGTGTATGATGATGAAGCTCCGCAGGCACCCCTTCCGAGTTTCCTTAATTTCCCGCTCCCTCCACTTTCATTCGATGAACCTCCTGCTCAGGATGAAACCATCCCCGATCCAATCCCTATTTATGAGACTAATTGGTGTTACGATGATGGGTCGATACTTCAATCACCCACACCGGCACATTGTAAGTCTCCTCCTATCCTTGACGCCGCATACATCACACCTCCCCCTATTACACCATTAACCCCCGCAACACTGGCCTCCCCCAAGCCTTCCACCATTAAACCTCCACCCGTTAAGCCATCTACCTCCACACCATTAGCCTCCGTCGAACCCATCATTAAACCTTCCCTAATCAGCCTCCCATTAGCCTCCACCTCGGCCTCCACTTACCCAATTTCACCACCATTACCCTCCATTATGCCTTTAACCCCAAAACCCATACCTCCACCACATAGCCTTTCGCCTTTACCTATGGTTAATTCTGAGCAGGATCCACCACTTTTTGCACCCGAGCCAATCCCGACCGCTTGCAAGCAAAGGGAGAAACTCGATGTGTTTGAACCTCCGCCTCCACTTACGCCAACACCTTCCATTATAACTCCACCATTCATGGAGCCTTCCGCCTCCGCTTCACCTCCCCTTACTACTCGGAATGGGGGGCCTTCTGCAAGCACAGGTGCTGAAGATAATCAAGAGCCGGGCAGCAAGGATTTGGCCGTGCCATTCAAGATTCAAGAATTCATTTGCCGGATGACAATCCGGGTTATTGTGCCAAGCACGGTCGAAGAAGCCAAGTCGCCGCCATGCCGGGCGTTGATGCCGTCTAAGGGCCGGGCAGGGCACCCCTTGTTCCAATTTCTGAATTCCGAATTCATTATTCCTTACAAGGGGCGAATGCCCATTTTATTCAACATCCCATATTCATCACCATCAATGGGCATGGCGATGCTTCATGTTCCAACTCTACGACTCCCTCACCTTATTGATCTTCGCTTTCCAAGGGGGTGGTCATTTATTGAAGCTTCCTTTATTGGGCCAATTGGTCGTACATGTTCACTGCCGTGGAGGGGCAATTGTCTTAAGGGGTCGTCCCCTATTTCTTCCACTCTTGTTCATTCAACTTCATCCATATCCATTTCAATCACCTTTTCTTCATGGGCCACTCCAAGGGAAAAGAGGAGGATCTCACCTTCTCACTCTTCACATTCTTCATCTTCTTCGAATTTCATGCATTTTTCATTCATTCATTCATTCCATTCTTTGCATTCATTGCATCCATCATTTTGCATACATTTGCACCTCCTGCTTCCCGGGTTTCCAAACCCGTATCTTCCCCGCCTTCCGGCACCGCCGGATATTCCGCATTTCCCATCTTATTCATATTCATCCTTTTATCCACTCTCCTTGGGGCATCGCGTCCCCCTTCCTGCCATTTCCCTGGAACCTCCAGGAATTTTATCCCTCCTCTTTGGGCATCTCGCCCTTTCTGATTCTATTTCTCCGGAACCTCCGGACCTTTCTCTCGGGCACGACGCACCTTTCCATCTTCTCCTTACTGATTTCATTCCTCCGGAACCTCCGGATTCTTCATCTGATTCTCTCTATCTTTTCCCCGGGCATCACGCCCCTTTCTATTTGCTTCCTCCGGAACCTCCGGACTTTCCCCTCGGGCATCGCGCCCCCTTCCACCTCATTTCACCGGAACCTCCGGACCTTCTTGGGCATCGCGTCCCTCCTTCCATCATTCCTCCGGAACCTCCGGATTCTTCATCTGATTCTCTCTATCTTTTCCCCGGGCACGACGCCCCTTTCCATCTTCTCCTTCATGATTTCATTCCTCCGGAACCTCCGGAACCTCCGGATTTTCCTCTCCTCCCTGGACATCGCGTCCCTTTCCATTTACTTCCTCCGGAACCTCCGGACCTTCCATATTTCCTTCAATTCATCTTTTTGCTCCTCCGGGACTCCATATCTTTTATTCTCTTCTTCCTTTTTCGTCATCTTTTTCATCATCCTTTTCCCTATTTCTCCCCAGGGCATCGCGTCCCTTCTTTCGTTATCCCTCCGGAGCCCCCGGATGATTCCTCCTATCACGATTCTCCTCCTTTACCTCCGGACCCTCCGGATCCACCTCTTTCTATCTACCAATTTCTTCTTCTAATTCCCCCTGATTCCGGGTCTGACCCAACTTCTTCAACATCCACTGCTTTGGGCATTTGCCCCTTCTCCCATTGTTTTCGAGGCTTTAGTCCTCACTCCTCCTTCTAATTCTCCTCTCCTTCTGTAGATTGTTCCATGTGATCAGGGTTTCCACACCTTAGCAAGGGAGTTCTAGCCCTCGCCTCTCTTCCTTTTTCTCCTTATTCGTCTGAGTCTGGTCTTGGCACCACTCCCTCTTGTTAAGCCACTTTCAAATCCTTTGCTTCCAATTCTTTTGACTGCCAAAGAGGACAAATCTCACGATGATCAAGATCGCTTCTCGCGGCTGCTGCTTCTACAAAGGTCGCAAGGTAACATATTGGCGTAAGTATGCATTTTAATGATATCATTTTCTCATTACTTCACGCATGATTTTCAAAATCAAGTGCTTCTTAACGAGATTAAGAGTGGTGTTTTAAACCTTTATCTTAGGCTTTTGTTTAATTAAATCACTCTCAAAAGAGTCTTTCGGCTTGCTATGCAGCACCTTTGGTTAATAAGAACCCCGCGTTGGAATTCGACATTCTCTCCCCGCTTGTTAAGAGCAACCCTTAGCTGGGCATTCCACACACTTCACGGCGTCCTTAGCCGGCTTCTTTGGTTAAACACCGTTGCTACCTTGGCCATGCCATGAGTATATCTGAAAGTCTTTTCTCTTCTTTACTCGACCGAATGCAGGGGCAAGAGGTTGACGGATGAGATGACCAACTCTGGTAATCCCCAATACGAGAGGAGTCTCAAATAGGGGCAGTCTTGACCCAAAATCAATATGAGTTTTCATGATATACATTTCGCCAAAAGGGCTATTATGAAAATCAAGTCAAAATCTCGATAAAAGCAAAATCGAGAATTATGGCATGTCAAGAGTGGCAAAGTCCCCGCAGGGAAAACCCTGGTCGTATGCATGTCAAGGGTCTAAAAATCAAAGGCACAAAGCCCCGGCACAACAGACTACCTCTTTGAAGGGAACACATTGGAAAGAATTCAAGTCGCGATATCTCCCATCCTGCACAAAGCTTGTCACAATTATTCTTCTCTTCTCCCTCCAAGACCGAATGTTTCTCGGGTATGGCCTTAGTAGGGGCACCGTTGATCAAAGGCAGTCGGTTATAGGGCGCCACCTTACAATGCACGCCCAGCTTTGGACAGTTTTAAGCAAAAAGGGAAGGAACGAGGACCCCTAGTCAGTGGTTCAATAAACACCCTTTGATGCTGCATTTGCGATGTCTAAGCCAAAATCCATAAAAATTTGAATATCTTTCCAAAAGTACACAAAAATTTGCATATTACAAAATTCATAAACATTTGAAAATTTTTGAAAACTCATAAAAATTTGCATATTTCAAAACTCCAAAAAAAAATTTGCATTGTATTCTGATGGTGTTCTGCAGGAACCATTTTTACAAGAACCAAGAGCACGGGATGAGTCCTTTCTCCAATCATTGCTATCAAGCCGTTGATTCTTCCCGATATTATCATGCCACCCTGGGCATTTTTTTTTAAATTATTCATCTCCAGATCTTTCAATCAAATTCTATTGATTATTCTTCTGATTATCATCTTGAGATCATTCAATCAAATTCCTGCTAATTTTTCATCTGATTAATTTTGCCGCTGGGCATTCCTCAATCTTTCAACTCCAAACTTTGATTATGCCAAGTTGACATCCTCCTAATGAAACAACAGACAATGATGTTTTGCAATGCAATGCTATTCATGCTAAACATGCTTCGCTGTGATTCATGCTTGAATGCTATCCACACCAAGCTTTGAGTGCTTTGAGGTCTATACTGTAATTGCTTATTGATGCTTATTCATGCTATGCTTAAATGCCTTATTCATTGTTTGTTATCTTTTATATCTTGGCTGATGAATTTTTGAGCGCAGGATAAGAAGCTCTTGATCCCACCGACTGGGCATCATCATCAAAGCCCCGCGGTGACCGCACCTCATCTCTCAGTTCCCCCATACTTATTGCTCCACCATCTCTCCCTGTATGCATTTTTACTATATGTTACATACGCTACTAGATTATATCAAGGACCTTGTGGCTTTGGTAAATCTGGGATTTGAGTTCCCCTTCATCAAAAACAATGATGATTCCAGAGGAGTCTTAGTCACACGGATAGGCCGTTGAGCCATCCAAGACTGGGGACGATGGTTCCCTTTTGCGAATTGGTGCGTGGATAAACGGGCTTCGGCTTAGTATCAGCTCGCGAAATCGGTTTCTTGACCCAGTCTTGGCAGTTTAACAATATTATCCTTGATTATTCTATATTTTCATTTGATTTATTTTTTTCCTTTAAACCCAGCATGCATTCATGTAGGAATTTGAAACAATTGTTGAAAAATCATTCTGATAAGCTGTTTTTGTGGGTCAAATTGATCTTGATCTTCGATGTGAGATATTCCATGCCGAATTGAGTCCTCAGTTCGTTTTGACGCTGTTCTGGGTCATTTTCTCGAAAGTTCCTTGTTTGGATTTTTATCATCTTATTTTCAAACTTTCCCCTTTGATCCACCTTGGCTGCAGCACGTCCACTGGCTGGTAACCGCTCCCCAATGGTGAAACTTACAGGCTTGTGACCTGAGGTACTTCCACCGCGTTGGAAGTTGATCATTTATTTTATCTCCTTCGTGCACCGCGTGCACATCTCCCCCTTTTTTATCAAAACATTGTTGACTTCGTTGGATTTCCCGAGATTTGCTTCATCTCGAGCTTTTGATTTCAATTCTCATCAAGTGATGTTGATTGCGTGTCTCATCACACCTTGGCATCTACTTTTCAGTTTGCTCTGCTCCCTTGCAAAGCAAACGCCAAGGCGGGGCAGCTGTAGACACGCCAAAATTGACGTTACTATGAGTACCTCTCATATTACCTTGTAATGCCCCAATTTGACCCTCAAATTAGTTCTATTTGAGTGGTTTTTCTCACTTTTCTTAGATTTCTCCCTTTTTTCACCCTTTTCCTATTTTTTCCTATTTTTCCCTATTTTTCTGGATTTTTCTAGATTTTTTTGAGATTTTTCCCTTATTTTTTGAAATAACGACTTGATATGGGGCGTCTTTTAAATAACGCCTTATACATGGGCGTTTCTTAAAAAATTGACGACTATACTGGAGGGCGTCCATTCTTTCAAATTTCCATTTTTCTAGATTTTTCTGGGAATTTTTCGGAATTTTTTGGGAATTAACGACTTAACCATGGGCGTTACTTTGAATGTGAAAAGAATAAAAAATCAAAAAAATTAAGTCACGCCTTACTCACGGTCGTGTCTTTCAAATTGAATATTTTAATATTATTTTTCAACCCCTTCCAGAGGTGATTTGGTGGCCTTCCGGGTGTCAGAAAAATTCGTAAAAATAGTCGTTGGAATCAGGGCGACGAGATGCACCTCCACCTAAAAAATGGAAAAATAATATTGAGAAATGAAAAATGGCCCTATTTCGAATTTTTTAATTAACGTCCTTTGTTAAGGCGTTTTTTAATTAACGCCTTTGACTCGGACGTGTTTCAATTTCATTTCTAAAAATGATCCAGGAGTTGACGCCTTAGTCTAAGGCGTGTTTTTAAGAAACGCCCTCTGCGGAGGTCGTCAATTCATGAATTGACGCCCTGATCCAGGTCGTGTTTTAGTTTTGTGTTCCGAACGAGCGCAGCCTTTCCCCAGAGATACCTGCTTTGATTGGGCTCTTGCCCATTCCTATCCTTTCCCTTGATTGGACTCTTGCTAATGTTTATCCCTTCCAATCCTATTTAATAGAGCCATTGGCTCTGTTGATCGGTTGGACGCCCCTTCTTCGGATCATCTCCCCTTTTCACTTTCTTCTTCTTCTTCTTCTTCTTCTGTTTTTCTTCTTTTTCTTTCTTTCACACAGGTTGCTGCTGTTGCTGCTGGCCGAAGGAGGAACCCCCCCCCTTTACTGCACACAAATCTTCACCAATTGAGGCTTTCTCCCCATTGAATATCAAACGGCCAAAGTCACAGGCTCTTGTTTTTTTTATTATTCTCCTTTTCTTTTATTATTCTCAGTTCATACGCATACATCCTGTTATTCCATCTCCTGTTAATCTTTCTCAACCACGTTGAGATATTTCCCACAGTGCAACACTTGCACTCTTCCCCTTATTCATCATCTTTTTATTTACATCATATCATCATATTTTTCACACCCTTTTGCATAGGGGTTTAAGGGCAAATACCCTTAAGGTGTGTTCTTGCACATGTTTTCATGCTCATATATTTTTTATGAATTGATGCTACACTCACCATGTTTCTAATCCATATCTTTATTTGTGTTTGTCTTTATTTGCAAGGGTAATTAATTGAAGAACTCTCTTCGTCGGCCGGCCGATTTGAAGAGAAAGGAGCACCTACAATCAACCGCACACCAAGGTATTTTTCGCGATCTCTCCCATGCTTTCATTGTTATATCTTTTGAGGCCTCGTGTCTCTGGCGATCACAAACTCCCCTTGTGCACCTCGTGCATGTTTTTCTCCTATTATTGCATTGCTTATTAATTAATTTTCATTAAGTGGATTTTTAAAGAGATCTACAAATTAAGTCAATTTCATGAATGAGTTTCTGAAGGAGTTTCTGAAGGAAGCTAATTCACGCCCCTGTCAGAGGCGTGTTTTCGTTTAACGCCCTCCTCCAAGGGCGTCTCTTTCATGAGTAACGCCTTCTGACAGGGCGTTTTCCAGCATATTTGAGAGTTTTCCTGCTTTATATTACTGCCTGTGAATTCACGCCCTGCTCCAGGGCGTCTTTTACTTGATTAGCGCCCCACATCAGGGCGTGTCTTTTGATTTGACGCCCGCTGGACAGGGCGTCCTTTTATTGATAGCGCCTCACCCTAAGGCGCGTTTTACTCTGCCCCTGGGCCCCTCACGTGATTCACGACAGTCACACCGTCGTGTCCTTGTTTAGTAGCGTCCCCTTCCAGGGCGTGTTTTTACTGTGGGTTTCCAGAACCCCCCGGCTGTGGTTTTTCATGATATTTCATGCTTATCTTTGTTGATTGATCATATTATTGTGGTTGGCCTGTTTACCCTGTTTCATTCATATTTGCATTGGTTTGGGAGCCCCCTCCTCTTCATTAGGATCCACACACCCTCTTGGAATCGGGACGACCCTCCATTGAGCATTCCGTCTCTTTGGACCGGAAATCCCTTTTCCAAGCCTCCGTAAGTCCCCGCACCCGTGGATTCCCTCACGGACGCCGGGCAGGTTGTACCCTTTTGAAGTCCCGAGTTAGTTGGCCTATACGGTGAGAGAGGATCCCTAGTTGGCATTGAAGTTCAAATCATATTGAAACTAGGTTCCCCCCTTGTGTGAATCATTCCAAACTTTGCTCAAATCCTTAATTCACCAAGGTTCAAACAAATAAAAATCACGGTAACCATTCCAACTTGTGTGCTTATTTGCATAATTATTGAGAATTTTGATTATATAATGGCTTACCATGATAGAAACATGTTCAATTCGATTCATGAGGATGCACAGCCTAGCACTTCATATCCTCAATTTCAACATGTTCATCATTCTCACCATACTTTCAAGGGACCACGCCCTTATTCTCATGGTCATGCCCGACCCATGGGTAATGTCCATCTTCATGGTCCCCCTCCTCAATTTCGAGCCACTATTCCTACGGGACCGTCTCATCCTAATGACGGGAAAGTCTCCCAGATCATTCATGCATTAGATCATCTTACCCCTCAACAGATCCAAGCCCTTAAGGCCGCCGTTGAGGGTACATCACATGCATCTCCCTCCAATTCTACACGGGTGGCCCATCACCCACCTCTTTCCAATTCTATTCGGGTGGCCCATCACCCATCTCCTTCCAATCCTGATCGGGTAGCCCATTACCCATCTCCTCCTGTTCATTCTACTCGGGTAGCCCATTACCCATCCCCTTCTATTCACACTCCTCCTCGGGTGGTCCGACACCCGCCTCCTTCTATTCCTCCTCCATCACGGCCCCGAGGCCCTTTTACTCCTTGCAATCCGGCCCGTCCGGGTTCTTTTACGGGTCATCCCGTCAACTCCCCTCCACGGCCTTTTTATGCGGCCCCTCCTCCTTCAAGGCCCTACCAGCCCTCTATTGTTCAAGTCACACCCCTCCAACAATCTCTTTTGATAAGATTACTTCATGGAGGAACAATTAAAGAGGGTCACGGTTCCTCCTACTCCGGTCAATCCTCTCTATGCGGCTTTGGATGACATTACAAGAATGGAGAGAGAATGGAAGGATAGGATGGACGACTACGGCGTTGATATTCCAAGCGAGCAAGAACCGGCAATTGAAGAATCCGAGCCGGTGTATGATGATGAAGCTCCGCAGGCACCCCTTCCGAGTTTCCTTAATTTCCCGCTCCCTCCACTTTCATTCGATGAACCTCCTGCTCAGGATGAAACCATCCCCGATCCAATCCCTATTTATGAGACTAATTGGTGTTACGATGATGGGTCGATACTTCAATCACCCACACCGGCACATTGTAAGTCTCCTCCTATCCTTGACGCCGCATACATCACACCTCCCCCTATTACACCATTAACCCCCGCAACACTGGCCTCCCCCAAGCCTTCCACCATTAAACCTCCACCCGTTAAGCCATCTACCTCCACACCATTAGCCTCCGTCGAACCCATCATTAAACCTTCCCTAATCAGCCTCCCATTAGCCTCCACCTCGGCCTCCACTTACCCAATTTCACCACCATTACCCTCCATTATGCCTTTAACCCCAAAACCCATACCTCCACCACATAGCCTTTCGCCTTTACCTATGGTTAATTCTGAGCAGGATCCACCACTTTTTGCACCCGAGCCAATCCCGACCGCTTGCAAGCAAAGGGAGAAACTCGATGTGTTTGAACCTCCGCCTCCACTTACGCCAACACCTTCCATTATAACTCCACCATTCATGGAGCCTTCCGCCTCCGCTTCACCTCCCCTTACTACTCGGAATGGGGGGCCTTCTGCAAGCACAGGTGCTGAAGATAATCAAGAGCCGGGCAGCAAGGATTTGGCCGTGCCATTCAAGATTCAAGAATTCATTTGCCGGATGACAATCCGGGTTATTGTGCCAAGCACGGTCGAAGAAGCCAAGTCGCCGCCATGCCGGGCGTTGATGCCGTCTAAGGGCCGGGCAGGGCACCCCTTGTTCCAATTTTCGAATTCCGAATTCATTATTCCTTACAAGGGGCGAATGCCCATTTTATTCAACATCCCATATTCATCACCATCAATGGGCATGGCGATGCTTCATGTTCCAACTCTACGACTCCCTCACCTTATTGATCTTCGCTTTCCAAGGGGGTGGTCATTTATTGAAGCTTCCTTTATTGGGCCAATTGGTCGTACATGTTCACTGCCGTGGAGGGGCAATTGTCTTAAGGGGTCGTCCCCTATTTCTTCCACTCTTGTTCATTCAACTTCATCCATATCCATTTCAATCACCTTTTCTTCATGGGCCACTCCAAGGGAAAAGAGGAGGATCTCACCTTCTCACTCTTCACATTCTTCATCTTCTTCGAATTTCATGCATTTTTCATTCATTCATTCATTCCATTCTTTGCATTCATTGCATCCATCATTTTGCATACATTTGCACCTCCTGCTTCCCGGGTTTCCAAACCCGTATCTTCCCCGCCTTCCGGCACCGCCGGATATTCCGCATTTCCCATCTTATTCATATTCATCCTTTTATCCACTCTCCTTGGGGCATCGCGTCCCCCTTCCTGCCATTTCCCTGGAACCTCCAGGAATTTTATCCCTCCTCTTTGGGCATCTCGCCCTTTCTGATTCTATTTCTCCGGAACCTCCGGACCTTTCTCTCGGGCACGACGCACCTTTCCATCTTCTCCTTACTGATTTCATTCCTCCGGAACCTCCGGATTCTTCATCTGATTCTCTCTATCTTTTCCCCGGGCATCACGCCCCTTTCTATTTGCTTCCTCCGGAACCTCCGGACTTTCCCCTCGGGCATCGCGCCCCCTTCCACCTCATTTCACCGGAACCTCCGGACCTTCTTGGGCATCGCGTCCCTCCTTCCATCATTCCTCCGGAACCTCCGGATTCTTCATCTGATTCTCTCTATCTTTTCCCCGGGCACGACGCCCCTTTCCATCTTCTCCTTCCTGATTTCATTCCTCCGGAACCTCCGGATTTTCCTCTCCTCCCTGGACATCGCGTCCCTTTCCATTTACTTCCTCCGGAACCTCCGGACCTTCCATATTTCCTTCAATTCATCTTTTTGCTCCTCCGGGACTCCATATCTTTTATTCTCTTCTTCCTTTTTCGTCATCTTTTTCATCATCCTTTTCCCTATTTCTCCCCAGGGCATCGCGTCCCTTCTTTCGTTATCCCTCCGGAGCCCCCGGATGATTCCTCCTATCACGATTCTCCTCCTTTACCTCCGGACCCTCCGGATCCACCTCTTTCTATCTACCAATTTCTTCTTCTAATTCCCCCTGATTCCGGGTCTGACCCAACTTCTTCAACATCCACTGCTTTGGGCATTTGCCCCTTCTCCCATTGTTTTCGAGGCTTTAGTCCTCACTCCTCCTTCTAATTCTCCTCTCCTTCTGTAGATTGTTCCATGTGATCAGGGTTTCCACACCTTAGCAAGGGAGTTCTAGCCCTCGCCTCTCTTCCTTTTTCTCCTTATTCGTCTGAGTCTGGTCTTGGCACCACTCCCTCTTGTTAAGCCACTTTCAAATCCTTTGCTTCCAATTCTTTTGACTGCCAAAGAGGACAAATCTCACGATGATCAAGATCGCTTCTCGCGGCAGCTGCTTCTACAAAGGTCGCAAGGTAACATATTGGCGTAAGTATGCATTTTAATGATATCATTTTCTCATTACTTCACGCATGATTTTCAAAATCAAGTGCTTCTTAACGAGATTAAGAGTGGTGTTTTAAACCTTTATCTTAGGCTTTTGTTTAATTAAATCACTCTCAAAAGAGTCTTTCGGCTTGCTATGCAGCACCTTTGGTTAATAAGAACCCCGCGTTGGGAATTCGACATTCTCTCCCCGCTTGTTAAGAGCAACCCTTAGCTGGGCATTCCACACACTTCACGGCGTCCTTAGCCGGCTTCTTTGGTTAAACACCGTTGCTACCTTGGCCATGCCATGAGTATATCTGAAAGTCTTTTCTCTTCTTTACTCGGCCGAATGCAGGGGCAAGAGGTTGACGGATGAGATGACCAACTCTGGTAATCCCCAATACGAGAGGAGTCTCAAATAGGGGCAGTCTTGACCCAAAATCAATATGAGTTTTCATGATATACATTTCGCCAAAAGGGCTATTATGAAAATCAAGTCAAAATCTCGATAAAAACAAAATCGAGAATTATGGCATGTCAAGAGTGGCAAAGTCCCCGCAGGGAAAACCCTGGTCGTATGCATGTCAAGGGTCTAAAAATCAAAGGCACAAAGCCCCGGCACAACAGACTACCTCTTTGAAGGGAACACATTGGAAAGAATTCAAGTCGCGATATCTCCCATCCTGCACAAAGCTTGTCACAATTATTCTTCTCTTCTCCCTCCAAGACCGAATGTTTCTCGGGTATGGCCTTAGTAGGGGCACCGTTGATCAAAGGCAATCGGTTATAGGGCGCCACCTTACAATGCACGCCCAGCTTTGGACAGTTTTAAGCAAAAAGGGAAGGAACGAGGACCCCTAGTCAGTGGTTCAATAAACACCCTTTGATGCTGCATTTGCGATGTCTAAGCCAAAATCCATAAAAATTTGAATATCTTTCCAAAAGTACACAAAAATTTGCATATTACAAAATTCATAAACATTTGAAAATTTTTGAAAACTCATAAAAATTTGCATATTTCAAAACTCCAAAAAAAAATTTGCATTGTATTCTGATGGTGTTCTGCAGGAACCATTTTTACAAGAACCAAGAGCACGGGATGAGTCCTTTCTCCAATCATTGCTATCAAGCCGTTGATTCTTCCCGATATTATCATGCCACCCTGGGCATTTTTTTTTAAATTATTCATCTCCAGATCTTTCAATCAAATTCTATTGATTATTCTTCTGATTATCATCTTGAGATCATTCAATCAAATTCCTGCTAATTTTTCATCTGATTAATTTTGCCGCTGGGCATTCCTCAATCTTTCAACTCCAAACTTTGATTATGCCAAGTTGACATCCTCCTAATGAAACAACAGACAATGATGTTTTGCAATGCAATGCTATTCATGCTAAACATGCTTCGCTGTGATTCATGCTTGAATGCTATCCACACCAAGCTTTGAGTGCTTGAGGTCTATACTGTAATTGCTTATTGATGCTTATTCATGCTATGCTTAAATGCCTTATTCATTGTTTGTTATCTTTTATATCTTGGCTGATGAATTTTTGAGCGCAGGATAAGAAGCTCTTGATCCCACCGACTGGGCATCATCATCAAAGCCCCGCGGTGACCGCACCTCATCTCTCAGTTCCCCCATACTTATTGCTCCACCATCTCTCCCTGTATGCATTTTTACTATATGTTACATACGCTACTAGATTATATCAAGGACCTTGTGGCTTTGGTAAATCTGGGATTTGAGTTCCCCTTCATCAAAAACAATGATGATTCCAGAGGAGTCTTAGTCACACGGATAGGCCGTTGAGCCATCCAAGACTGGGGACGATGGTTCCCTTTTGCGAATTGGTGCATGGATAAACGGGCTTCGGCTTAGTATCAGCTCGCGAAATCGGTTTCTTGACCCAGTCTTGGCAGTTTAACAATATTATCCTTGATTATTCTATATTTTCATTTGATTTATTTTTTTCCTTTAAACCCAGCATGCATTCATGTAGGAATTTGAAACAATTGTTGAAAAATCATTCTGATAAGCTGTTTTTGTGGGTCAAATTGATCTTGATCTTCGATGTGAGATATTCCATGCCGAATTGAGTCCTCAGTTCGTTTTGACGCTGTTCTGGGTCATTTTCTCGAAAGTTCCTTGTTTGGATTTTTATCATCTTATTTTCAAACTTTCCCCTTTGATCCACCTTGGCTGCAGCACGTCCACTGGCTGGTAACCGCTCCCCAATGGTGAAACTTACAGGCTTGTGACCTGAGGTACTTCCACCGCGTTGGAAGTTGATCATTTATTTTATCTCCTTCGTGCACCGCGTGCACATCTCCCCCTTTTTTATCCAAACATTGTTGACTTCGTTGGATTTCCCGAGATTTGCTTCATCTCGAGCTTTTGATTTCAATTCTCATCAAGTGATGTTGATTGCGTGTCTCATCACACCTTGGCATCTACTTTTTAGTTTGCTCTGCTCCCTTGCAAAGCAGACGCCAAGGCGGGGCAGCTGTAGACACGCCAAAATTGACGTTACTATGAGTACCTCTCATATTACCTTGTAATGCCCCAATTTGACCCTCAAATTAGTTCTATTTGAGTGGTTTTTCTCACTTTTCTTAGATTTCTCCCTTTTTTCACCCTTTTCCTATTTTTTCTATTTTTCCCTATTTTTCTGGATTTTTCTGGATTTTTTTGAGATTTTTCCCTTATTTTCTGAAATAACGACTTGATATGGGGCGTCTTTTAAATAACACCTTATACATGGGCGTTTCTTAAAAAATTGACGACTATACTGGAGGGCGTCCATTCTTTCAAATTTCCATTTTTCTGGATTTTTCTGGGAATTTTTCGGAATTTTTTTAGGAATTAACGACTTAACCATGGGCGTTACTTTGAATGTGAAAAGAATAAAAAATAAAAAAATTAAGTCACGCCTTACTCACGGTCGTGTCTTTCAAATTGAATATTTTAATATTATTTTTCAACCCCTTCCAGAGGTGATTTGGTGGCCTTCCGGGTGTCAGAAAAATTCGTAAAAATAGTCGTTGGAATCAGGGCGACGAGATGCACCTCCACCTAAAAAATAGAAAAATAATATTGAGAAATGAAAAATGGCCCTATTTCAAATTTTTTAATTAACGTCCTTTGTTAAGGCGTTTTTTAATTAACGCCTTTGACTCGGACGTGTTTCAATTTCATTTCTAAAAATGATCCAGGAGTTGACGCCTTAGTCTAAGGCGTGTTTTTAAGAAACGCCCTTTGCGGAGGTCGTCAATTCATGAATTGACGCTCTGATCCAAGTCGTGTTTCAGTTTTGTGTTCCGAACGAGCGCAGCCTTTCCTCAGAGATACCTGCTTTGATTGGGCTCTTGCCCATTCCTATCCTTTCCCTTGATTGGACTCTTGCTAATGTTTATCCCTTCCAATCCTATTTAATAGAGCCATTGGCTCTGTTGATCGGTTGGACGCCCCTTCTTCGGATCATCTCCCCTTTTCACTTTCTTCTTCTTCTTCTTCTTCTGTTTTTCTTCTTTTTCTTTCTTTCACACAGGTTGCTGCTGTTGCTGCTGGCCGAAGGAGGAACCCCCCCCTTTACTGCACACAAATCTTCACCAATTGAGGCTTTCTCCCCATTGAATATCAAACGGCCAAAGTCACAGGCTCTTGTTTTTTTTATTATTCTCAGTTCATACGCATACATCCTGTTATTCCATCTCCTGTTAATCTTTCTCAACCACGTTGAGATATTTCCCACAGTGCAACACTTGCACTCTTCCCCTTATTCATCATCTTTTTATTTACATCATATCATCATATTTTTCACACCCTTTTGCATAGGGGTTTAAGAGCAAATACCCTTAAGGTGTGTTCTTGCACATGTTTTCATGCTCATATATTTTTTATGAATTGATGCTACACTCACCATGTTTCTAATCCATATCTTTATTTGTGTTTGTCTTTATTTGCAAGGGTAATTAATTGAAAAACTCTCTTCGTCGGCCGGCCGATTTGAAGAGAAAGGAGCACCTACAATCAACCGCACACCAAGGTATTTTTCGCGATCTCTCCCATGCTTTCATTGTTATATCTTTTGAGGCCTCGTGTCTCTGGCGATCACAAACTCCCCTTGTGCACCTCGTGCATGTTTTTCTCCTATTATTGCATTGCTTATTAATTAATTTTCATTAAGTGGATTTTTAACCGGTATTTCCAATTTTAGACCCCCGGACCCGACCTGGTAGTTCATTTAAACTAAGTGTATTTTAAAACTGAACTTGGAGCGCCGAGCTCAAACCGGGGATCCGATTTGGATTCCGTCAGTTCTGACAAGTCACTTTCATCTCCCCGGCCGCGTTGGAATGATCGGCACGGCCGTCCGACTTGTATTTCAAGTTTTTGACCCCCGGACCCGACCTGGTAGTTCATTTAAACTAAGTGTATTTTAAAACTGAACTTTGAGCGCCGAGCTCAAACCGGACATCCGATTTGGATTCCGTCAGTTCTGACAAGTCACTTTCATCTCCCCGGTCATGTTGGAATGATCGGCACGGCCGTCCGACCGGTATTTCCAATTTTAGACCCCCGGACCCGACCTGGTAGTTCATTTAAACTAAGTGTATTTTAAAACTGAACTTTGAGCGCCGAGCTCAAACCGGGCATCCGATTTGGATTCCGTCAGTTCTGACAAGTCACTTTCATCTCCCCGGTCGCGTTGGAATGATCGGCATGGCCGTCCGACTGGTATTTCCAATTTTAGACCCCCGGACCCGACCTGATAGTTCATTTAAACTAAGTGTATTTTAAAACTGAACTTTGAGCGCCGAGCTCAAACCGGGCATCCGATTTGGATTCCGTCAGTTCTGACAAGTCACTTTCATCTCCCCGGTCACGTTGGAATGATCGGCATGGCCGCCCGATCGGTATTTCCAATTTTAGACCCCCGGACCCGACCTGATAGTTCATTTAAACTAAGTGTATTTTAAAACTGAACTTTGAGCGCCGAGCTCAAACCGGACATCCGATTTGGATTCCGTCAGTTCTGACAAGTCACTTTCATCTCCCCGGTACTGTTGGAATGATCGGCATGGCCGTCCGACTGGTATTTCCAATTTTAGACCCCGGACCCGACCTGGTAGTTCATTTAAACTAAGTGTATTTTAAAACTGAACTTTGAGCGCCGAGCTCAAACCGGGCATCCGATTTGGATTCCGTCAGTTCTGACAAGTCACTTTCATCTCCCCGGTCGCGTTGGAATGATCGGCATGGCCGTCCGACCGGTATTTCCAATTTTAGACCCCCGGACCCGACCTGATAGTTCATTTAAACTAAGTGTATTTTAAAACTGAACTTTGAGCGCCGAGCTCAAACCGGACATCCGATTTGGATTCCGTCAGTTCTGACAAGTCACTTTCATCTCCCCGGTCGTGTTGGAATGATCGGCACGGCCGTCCGACCGGTATTTCCAATTTTAGACCCCCGGACCCGACCTGGTAGTTCATTTAAACTAAGTGTATTTTAAAACTGAACTTTGAGCGCCGAGCTCAAACCGGACATCCGATTTGGATTCCGTCAGTTCTGACAAGTCACTTTCATCTCCCCGGTCGCGTTGGAATGATCGGCACGGCCGTCCGACCTGTATTTCAAGTTTTAGACCCCCGGACCCGACCTGGCAGTTCATTTAAGCTAAGTGTATTTTAAAACTGAACTTTGAGCGCCGAGCTCAAACCGGACATCCGATTTGGATTCCGTCAGTTCTGACAAGTCACTTTCATCTCCCCGGTCGTGTTGGAATGATCGGCACGGCCGTCCGACCGGTATTTCCAATTTTAGACCCCCGGACCCGACCTGGTAGTTCATTTAAACTAAGTGTATTTTAAAACTGAACTTTGAGCGCCGAGCTCAAACCGGGCATCCGATTTGGATTCCGTCAGTTCTGACAAGTCACTTTCATCTCCCCGGTCGCGTTGGAATGATCGGCACGGCCGTCCGACCGGTATTTCCAATTTTAGACCCCCGGACCCGACCTGATAGTTCATTTAAACTAAGTGTATTTTAAAACTGAACTTTGAGCGCCGAGCTCAAACCGGACATCCGATTTGGATTCCGTCAGTTCTGACAAGTCACTTTCATCTCCCCGGTAGTGTTGGAATGATCGGCACGGCCGTCCGACCGGTATTTCCAATTTTAGACCCCCGGACCCGACCTGGTAGTTCATTTAAACTAAGTGTATTTTAAAACTGAACTTTGAGCGCCGAGCTCAAACCGGGCATCCGATTTGGATTCCGTCAGTTCTGACAAGTCACTTTCATCTCCCCGGTCGCGTTGGAATGATCGGCACGGCCGTCCGACCGGTATTTCAATTTTAGACCCCCGGACCCGACCTGATAGTTCATTTAAACTAAGTGTATTTTAAAACTGAACTTTGAGCGCCGAGCTCAAACCGGACATCCGATTTGGATTCCGTCAGTTCTGACAAGTCACTTTCATCTCCCCGGTCGTGTTGGAATGATCGGCACGGCCGTCCGACCGGTATTTCCAATTTTAGACCCCCGGACCCGACCTGGTAGTTCATTTAAACTAAGTGTATTTTAAAACTGAACTTTGAGCGCCGAGCTCAAACCGGGCATCCGATTTGGATTCCGTCAGTTCTGACAAGTCACTTTCATCTCCCCGGTCGCGTTGGAATGATCGGCACGGCCGTCCGACCGGTATTTCAATTTTAGACCCCCGGACCCGACCTGGTAGTTCATTTAAACTAAGTGTATTTTAAAACTGAACTTTGAGCGCCGAGCTCAAACCGGACATCCGATTTGGATTCCGTCAGTTCTGACAAGTCACTTTCATCTCCCCGGTCGTGTTGGAATGATCGGCACGGCCGTCCGACCGGTATTTCCAATTTTAGACCCCCGGACCCGACCTGGTAGTTCATTTAAACTAAGTGTATTTTAAAACTGAACTTTGAGCGCCGAGCTCAAACCGGGCATCCGATTTGGATTCCGTCAGTTCTGACAAGTCACTTTCATCTCCCCGGTCGCGTTGGAATGATCGGCACGGCCGTCCGACCGGTATTTCCAATTTTAGACCCCCGGACCCGACCTGGTAGTTCATTTAAACTAAGTGTATTTTAAAACTGAACTTTGAGCGCCGAGCTCAAACCGGGCATCCGATTTGGATTCCGTCAGTTCTGACAAGTCACTTTCATCTCCCCGGTCGGTTGGAATGATCGGCACGGCCGTCCGACCGGTATTTCCAATTTTAGACCCCCGGACCCGACCTGTAAGTTCATTTAAACTAAGTGTATTTTAAAACTGAACTTTGAGCGCCGAGCTCAAACCGGACATCCGATTTGGATTCCGTCAGTTCTGACAAGTCACTTTCATCTCCCCGGTCGTGTTGGAATGATCGGCACGGCCGTCCGACCGGTATTTCCAATTTTAGACCCCCGGACCCGACCTGGTAGTTCATTTAAACTAAGTGTATTTTAAAACTGAACTTTGAGCGCCGAGCTCAAACCGGACATCCGATTTGGATTCCGTCAGTTCTGACAAGTCACTTTCATCTCCCCGGTCGTGTTGGAATGATCGGCACGGCCGTCCGACCGGTATTTCCAATTTTAGACCCCCGGACCCGACCTGGTAGTTCATTTAAACTAAGTGTATTTTAAAACTGAACTTTGAGCGCCGAGCTCAAACCGGGCATCCGATTTGGATTCCGTCAGTTCTGACAAGTCACTTTCATCTCCCCGGTCGCGTTGGAATGATCGGCACGGCCGTCCGACCTGTATTTCAATTTTAGACCCCCGGACCCGACCTGGTAGTTCATTTAAACTAAGTGTATTTTAAAACTGAACTTTGAGCGCCGAGCTCAAACCGGACATCCGATTTGGATTCCGTCAGTTCTGACAAGTCACTTTCATCTCCCCGGTCGTGTTGGAATGATCGGCACGGCCGTCCGACCGGTATTTCCAATTTTAGACCCCCGGACCCGACCTGGTAGTTCATTTAAACTAAGTGTATTTTAAAACTGAACTTTGAGCGCCGAGCTCAAACCGGACATCCGATTTGGATTCCGTCAGTTCTGACAAGTCACTTTCATCTCCCCGGTCGTGTTGGAATGATCGGCACGGCCGTCCGACCGGTATTTCCAATTTTAGACCCCCGGACCCGACCTGGTAGTTCATTTAAACTAAGTGTATTTTAAAACTGAACTTTGAGCGCCGAGCTCAAACCGGACATCCGATTTGGATTCCGTCAGTTCTGACAAGTCACTTTCATCTCCCCGGTCGTGTTGGAATGATCGGCACGGCCGTCCGACCGGTATTTCAATTTTAGACCCCCGGACCCGACCTGGTAGTTCATTTAAACTAAGTGTATTTTAAAACTGAACTTTGAGCGCCGAGCTCAAACCGGACATCCGATTTGGATTCCGTCAGTTCTGACAAGTCACTTTCATCTCCCCGGTCGCGTTGGAATGATCGGCACGGCCGTCCGACCGGTATTTCCAATTTTAGACCCCCGGACCCGACCTGGTAGTTCATTTAAACTAAGTGTATTTTAAAACTGAACTTTGAGCGCCGAGCTCAAACCGGGCATCCGATTTGGATTCCGTCAGTTCTGACAAGTCACTTTCATCTCCCCGGTCGCGTTGGAATGATCGGCACGGCCGTCCGACCGGTATTTCCAATTTTAGACCCCCGGACCCGACCTGATAGTTCATTTAAACTAAGTGTATTTTAAAACTGAACTTTGAGCGCCGAGCTCAAACCGGACATCCGATTTGGATTCCGTCAGTTCTGACAAGTCACTTTCATCTCCCCGGTCGTGTTGGAATGATCGGCACGGCCGTCCGACCGGTATTTCCAATTTTAGACCCCCGGACCCGACCTGGTAGTTCATTTAAACTAAGTGTATTTTAAAACTGAACTTTGAGCGCCGAGCTCAAACCGGACATCCGATTTGGATTCCGTCAGTTCTGACAAGTCACTTTCATCTCCCCGGTCGTGTTGGAATGATCGGCACGGCCGTCCGACCGGTATTTCCAATTTTAGACCCCCGGACCCGACCTGGTAGTTCATTTAAACTAAGTGTATTTTAAAACTGAACTTTGAGCGCCGAGCTCAAACCGGGCATCCGATTTGGATTCCGTCAGTTCTGACAAGTCACTTTCATCTCCCCGGTCGCGTTGGAATGATCGGCACGGCCGTCCGACCGGTATTTCCAATTTTAGACCCCCGGACCCGACCTGGTAGTTCATTTAAACTAAGTGTATTTTAAAACTGAACTTTGAGCGCCGAGCTCAAACCGGACATCCGATTTGGATTCCGTCAGTTCTGACAAGTCACTTTCATCTCCCCGGTCGCGTTGGAATGATCGGCACGGCCGTCCGACCGGTATTTCCAATTTTAGACCCCCGGACCCGACCTGGTAGTTCATTTAAACTAAGTGTATTTTAAAACTGAACTTTGAGCGCCGAGCTCAAACCGGGCATCCGATTTGGATTCCGTCAGTTCTGACAAGTCACTTTCATCTCCCCGGTCGCGTTGGAATGATCGGCACGGCCGTCCGACCGGTATTTCCAATTTTAGACCCCCGGACCCGACCTGATAGTTCATTTAAACTAAGTGTATTTTAAAACTGAACTTTGAGCGCCGAGCTCAAACCGGACATCCGATTTGGATTCCGTCAGTTCTGACAAGTCACTTTCATCTCCCCGGTCGTGTTGGAATGATCGGCACGGCCGTCCGACCGGTATTTCCAATTTTAGACCCCCGGACCCGACCTGGTAGTTCATTTAAACTAAGTGTATTTTAAAACTGAACTTTGAGCGCCGAGCTCAAACCGGACATCCGATTTGGATTCCGTCAGTTCTGACAAGTCACTTTCATCTCCCCGGTCGTGTTGGAATGATCGGCACGGCCGTCCGACCGGTATTTCCAATTTTAGACCCCCGGACCCGACCTGGTAGTTCATTTAAACTAAGTGTATTTTAAAACTGAACTTTGAGCGCCGAGCTCAAACCGGGCATCCGATTTGGATTCCGTCAGTTCTGACAAGTCACTTTCATCTCCCCGGTCGCGTTGGAATGATCGGCACGGCCGTCCGACCGGTATTTCCAATTTTAGACCCCCGGACCCGACCTGGTAGTTCATTTAAACTAAGTGTATTTTAAAACTGAACTTTGAGCGCCGAGCTCAAACCGGACATCCGATTTGGATTCCGTCAGTTCTGACAAGTCACTTTCATCTCCCCGGTCGCGTTGGAATGATCGGCACGGCCGTCCGACCGGTATTTCCAATTTTAGACCCCCGGACCCGACCTGGTAGTTCATTTAAACTAAGTGTATTTTAAAACTGAACTTTGAGCGCCGAGCTCAAACCGGACATCCGATTTGGATTCCGTCAGTTCTGACAAGTCACTTTCATCTCCCCGGTCGTGTTGGAATGATCGGCACGGCCGTCCGACCGGTATTTCCAATTTTAGACCCCCGGACCCGACCTGGTAGTTCATTTAAACTAAGTGTATTTTAAAACTGAACTTTGAGCGCCGAGCTCAAACCGGACATCCGATTTGGATTCCGTCAGTTCTGACAAGTCACTTTCATCTCCCCGGTCGTGTTGGAATGATCGGCACGGCCGTCCGACCGGTATTTCAATTTTAGACCCCCGGACCCGACCTGGTAGTTCATTTAAACTAAGTGTATTTTAAAACTGAACTTTGAGCGCCGAGCTCAAACCGGACATCCGATTTGGATTCCGTCAGTTCTGACAAGTCACTTTCATCTCCCCGGTCGCGTTGGAATGATCGGCACGGCCGTCCGACCGGTATTTCCAATTTTAGACCCCCGGACCCGACCTGGTAGTTCATTTAAACTAAGTGTATTTTAAAACTGAACTTTGAGCGCCGAGCTCAAACCGGGCATCCGATTTGGATTCCGTCAGTTCTGACAAGTCACTTTCATCTCCCCGGTCGTGTTGGAATGATCGGCACGGCCGTCCGACCGGTATTTCCAATTTTAGACCCCCGGACCCGACCTGGTAGTTCATTTAAACTAAGTGTATTTTAAAACTGAACTTTGAGCGCCGAGCTCAAACCGGACATCCGATTTGGATTCCGTCAGTTCTGACAAGTCACTTTCATCTCCCCGGTCGTGTTGGAATGATCGGCACGGCCGTCCGACCGGTATTTCCAATTTTAGACCCCCGGACCCGACCTGGTAGTTCATTTAAACTAAGTGTATTTTAAAACTGAACTTTGAGCGCCGAGCTCAAACCGGGCATCCGATTTGGATTCCGTCAGTTCTGACAAGTCACTTTCATCTCCCCGGTCGCGTTGGAATGATCGGCACGGCCGTCCGACCGGTATTTCCAATTTTAGACCCCCGGACCCGACCTGGTAGTTCATTTAAACTAAGTGTATTTTAAAACTGAACTTTGAGCGCCGAGCTCAAACCGGACATCCGATTTGGATTCCGTCAGTTCTGACAAGTCACTTTCATCTCCCCGGTCGTGTTGGAATGATCGGCACGGCCGTCCGACCGGTATTTCCAATTTTAGACCCCCGGACCCGACCTGGTAGTTCATTTAAACTAAGTGTATTTTAAAACTGAACTTTGAGCGCCGAGCTCAAACCGGACATCCGATTTGGATTCCGTCAGTTCTGACAAGTCACTTTCATCTCCCCGGTCGTGTTGGAATGATCGGCACGGCCGTCCGACCGGTATTTCCAATTTTAGACCCCCGGACCCGACCTGGTAGTTCATTTAAACTAAGTGTATTTTAAAACTGAACTTTGAGCGCCGAGCTCAAACCGGACATCCGATTTGGATTCCGTCAGTTCTGACAAGTCACTTTCATCTCCCCGGTCGCGTTGGAATGATCGGCACGGCCGTCCGACCGGTATTTCCAATTTTAGACCCCCGGACCCGACCTGGTAGTTCATTTAAACTAAGTGTATTTTAAAACTGAACTTTGAGCGCCGAGCTCAAACCGGGCATCCGATTTGGATTCCGTCAGTTCTGACAAGTCACTTTCATCTCCCCGGTCGCGTTGGAATGATCGGCACGGCCGTCCGACCGGTATTTCCAATTTTAGACCCCCGGACCCGACCTGGTAGTTCATTTAAACTAAGTGTATTTTAAAACTGAACTTTGAGCGCCGAGCTCAAACCGGACATCCGATTTGGATTCCGTCAGTTCTGACAAGTCACTTTCATCTCCCCGGTCGTGTTGGAATGATCGGCACGGCCGTCCGACCGGTATTTCCAATTTTAGACCCCCGGACCCGACCTGGTAGTTCATTTAAACTAAGTGTATTTTAAAACTGAACTTTGAGCGCCGAGCTCAAACCGGGCATCCGATTTGGATTCCGTCAGTTCTGACAAGTCACTTTCATCTCCCCGGTCGCGTTGGAATGATCGGCACGGCCGTCCGACCGGTATTTCCAATTTTAGACCCCCGGACCCGACCTGGTAGTTCATTTAAACTAAGTGTATTTTAAAACTGAACTTTGAGCGCCGAGCTCAAACCGGGCATCCGATTTGGATTCCGTCAGTTCTGACAAGTCACTTTCATCTCCCCGGTCGCGTTGGAATGATCGGCACGGCCGTCCGACCGGTATTTCCAATTTTAGACCCCCGGACCCGACCTGGTAGTTCATTTAAACTAAGTGTATTTTAAAACTGAACTTTGAGCGCCGAGCTCAAACCGGACATCCGATTTGGATTCCGTCAGTTCTGACAAGTCACTTTCATCTCCCCGGTCGTGTTGGAATGATCGGCACGGCCGTCCGACCGGTATTTCCAATTTTAGACCCCCGGACCCGACCTGGTAGTTCATTTAAACTAAGTGTATTTTAAAACTGAACTTTGAGCGCCGAGCTCAAACCGGACATCCGATTTGGATTCCGTCAGTTCTGACAAGTCACTTTCATCTCCCCGGTCGCGTTGGAATGATCGGCACGGCCGTCCGACCGGTATTTCAATTTTAGACCCCCGGACCCGACCTGGTAGTTCATTTAAACTAAGTGTATTTTAAAACTGAACTTTGAGCGCCGAGCTCAAACCGGACATCCGATTTGGATTCCGTCAGTTCTGACAAGTCACTTTCATCTCCCCGGTCGTGTTGGAATGATCGGCACGGCCGTCCGACCGGTATTTCCAATTTTAGACCCCCGGACCCGACCTGGTAGTTCATTTAAACTAAGTGTATTTTAAAACTGAACTTTGAGCGCCGAGCTCAAACCGGGCATCCGATTTGGATTCCGTCAGTTCTGACAAGTCACTTTCATCTCCCCGGTCGTGTTGGAATGATCGGCACGGCCGTCCGACCGGTATTTCCAATTTTAGACCCCCGGACCCGACCTGGTAGTTCATTTAAACTAAGTGTATTTTAAAACTGAACTTTGAGCGCCGAGCTCAAACCGGACATCCGATTTGGATTCCGTCAGTTCTGACAAGTCACTTTCATCTCCCCGGTCGTGTTGGAATGATCGGCACGGCCGTCCGACCGGTATTTCAATTTTAGACCCCCGGACCCGACCTGGTAGTTCATTTAAACTAAGTGTATTTTAAAACTGAACTTTGAGCGCCGAGCTCAAACCGGACATCCGATTTGGATTCCGTCAGTTCTGACAAGTCACTTTCATCTCCCCGGTCGCGTTGGAATGATCGGCACGGCCGTCCGACCGGTATTTCCAATTTTAGACCCCCGGACCCGACCTGGTAGTTCATTTAAACTAAGTGTATTTTAAAACTGAACTTTGAGCGCCGAGCTCAAACCGGGCATCCGATTTGGATTCCGTCAGTTCTGACAAGTCACTTTCATCTCCCCGGTCGCGTTGGAATGATCGGCACGGCCGTCCGACCGGTATTTCCAATTTTAGACCCCCGGACCCGACCTGGTAGTTCATTTAAACTAAGTGTATTTTAAAACTGAACTTTGAGCGCCGAGCTCAAACCGGACATCCGATTTGGATTCCGTCAGTTCTGACAAGTCACTTTCATCTCCCCGGTCGTGTTGGAATGATCGGCACGGCCGTCCGACCGGTATTTCCAATTTTAGACCCCCGGACCCGACCTGGTAGTTCATTTAAACTAAGTGTATTTTAAAACTGAACTTTGAGCGCCGAGCTCAAACCGGGCATCCGATTTGGATTCCGTCAGTTCTGACAAGTCACTTTCATCTCCCCGGTCGCGTTGGAATGATCGGCACGGCCGTCCGACCGGTATTTCCAATTTTAGACCCCCGGACCCGACCTGGTAGTTCATTTAAACTAAGTGTATTTTAAAACTGAACTTTGAGCGCCGAGCTCAAACCGGACATCCGATTTGGATTCCGTCAGTTCTGACAAGTCACTTTCATCTCCCCGGTCGTGTTGGAATGATCGGCACGGCCGTCCGACCGGTATTTCCAATTTTAGACCCCCGGACCCGACCTGGTAGTTCATTTAAACTAAGTGTATTTTAAAACTGAACTTTGAGCGCCGAGCTCAAACCGGACATCCGATTTGGATTCCGTCAGTTCTGACAAGTCACTTTCATCTCCCCGGTCGTGTTGGAATGATCGGCACGGCCGTCCGACCGGTATTTCCAATTTTAGACCCCCGGACCCGACCTGGTAGTTCATTTAAACTAAGTGTATTTTAAAACTGAACTTTGAGCGCCGAGCTCAAACCGGACATCCGATTTGGATTCCGTCAGTTCTGACAAGTCACTTTCATCTCCCCGGTCGCGTTGGAATGATCGGCACGGCCGTCCGACCGGTATTTCCAATTTTAGACCCCCGGACCCGACCTGGTAGTTCATTTAAACTAAGTGTATTTTAAAACTGAACTTTGAGCGCCGAGCTCAAACCGGGCATCCGATTTGGATTCCGTCAGTTCTGACAAGTCACTTTCATCTCCCCGGTCGCGTTGGAATGATCGGCACGGCCGTCCGACCGGTATTTCCAATTTTAGACCCCCGGACCCGACCTGGTAGTTCATTTAAACTAAGTGTATTTTAAAACTGAACTTTGAGCGCCGAGCTCAAACCGGACATCCGATTTGGATTCCGTCAGTTCTGACAAGTCACTTTCATCTCCCCGGTCGTGTTGGAATGATCGGCACGGCCGTCCGACCGGTATTTCCAATTTTAGACCCCCGGACCCGACCTGGTAGTTCATTTAAACTAAGTGTATTTTAAAACTGAACTTTGAGCGCCGAGCTCAAACCGGGCATCCGATTTGGATTCCGTCAGTTCTGACAAGTCACTTTCATCTCCCCGGTCGCGTTGGAATGATCGGCACGGCCGTCCGACCGGTATTTCCAATTTTAGACCCCCGGACCCGACCTGGTAGTTCATTTAAACTAAGTGTATTTTAAAACTGAACTTTGAGCGCCGAGCTCAAACCGGACATCCGATTTGGATTCCGTCAGTTCTGACAAGTCACTTTCATCTCCCCGGTCGTGTTGGAATGATCGGCACGGCCGTCCGACCGGTATTTCCAATTTTAGACCCCCGGACCCGACCTGGTAGTTCATTTAAACTAAGTGTATTTTAAAACTGAACTTTGAGCGCCGAGCTCAAACCGGGCATCCGATTTGGATTCCGTCAGTTCTGACAAGTCACTTTCATCTCCCCGGTCGCGTTGGAATGATCGGCACGGCCGTCCGACCGGTATTTCCAATTTTAGACCCCCGGACCCGACCTGGTAGTTCATTTAAACTAAGTGTATTTTAAAACTGAACTTTGAGCGCCGAGCTCAAACCGGACATCCGATTTGGATTCCGTCAGTTCTGACAAGTCACTTTCATCTCCCCGGTCGTGTTGGAATGATCGGCACGGCCGTCCGACCGGTATTTCCAATTTTAGACCCCCGGACCCGACCTGGTAGTTCATTTAAACTAAGTGTATTTTAAAACTGAACTTTGAGCGCCGAGCTCAAACCGGACATCCGATTTGGATTCCGTCAGTTCTGACAAGTCACTTTCATCTCCCCGGTCGCGTTGGAATGATCGGCACGGCCGTCCGACCGGTATTTCCAATTTTAGACCCCCGGACCCGACCTGGTAGTTCATTTAAACTAAGTGTATTTTAAAACTGAACTTTGAGCGCCGAGCTCAAACCGGACATCCGATTTGGATTCCGTCAGTTCTGACAAGTCACTTTCATCTCCCCGGTCGTGTTGGAATGATCGGCACGGCCGTCCGACCGGTATTTCCAATTTTAGACCCCCGGACCCGACCTGGTAGTTCATTTAAACTAAGTGTATTTTAAAACTGAACTTTGAGCGCCGAGCTCAAACCGGGCATCCGATTTGGATTCCGTCAGTTCTGACAAGTCACTTTCATCTCCCCGGTCGCGTTGGAATGATCGGCACGGCCGTCCGACCGGTATTTCCAATTTTAGACCCCCGGACCCGACCTGGTAGTTCATTTAAACTAAGTGTATTTTAAAACTGAACTTTGAGCGCCGAGCTCAAACCGGACATCCGATTTGGATTCCGTCAGTTCTGACAAGTCACTTTCATCTCCCCGGTCGTGTTGGAATGATCGGCACGGCCGTCCGACCGGTATTTCCAATTTTAGACCCCCGGACCCGACCTGGTAGTTCATTTAAACTAAGTGTATTTTAAAACTGAACTTTGAGCGCCGAGCTCAAACCGGGCATCCGATTTGGATTCCGTCAGTTCTGACAAGTCACTTTCATCTCCCCGGTCGCGTTGGAATGATCGGCACGGCCGTCCGACCGGTATTTCCAATTTTAGACCCCCGGACCCGACCTGGTAGTTCATTTAAACTAAGTGTATTTTAAAACTGAACTTTGAGCGCCGAGCTCAAACCGGACATCCGATTTGGATTCCGTCAGTTCTGACAAGTCACTTTCATCTCCCCGGTCGTGTTGGAATGATCGGCACGGCCGTCCGACCGGTATTTCCAATTTTAGACCCCCGGACCCGACCTGGTAGTTCATTTAAACTAAGTGTATTTTAAAACTGAACTTTGAGCGCCGAGCTCAAACCGGACATCCGATTTGGATTCCGTCAGTTCTGACAAGTCACTTTCATCTCCCCGGTCGTGTTGGAATGATCGGCACGGCCGTCCGACCGGTATTTCCAATTTTAGACCCCCGGACCCGACCTGGTAGTTCATTTAAACTAAGTGTATTTTAAAACTGAACTTTGAGCGCCGAGCTCAAACCGGACATCCGATTTGGATTCCGTCAGTTCTGACAAGTCACTTTCATCTCCCCGGTCGTGTTGGAATGATCGGCACGGCCGTCCGACCGGTATTTCAATTTTAGACCCCCGGACCCGACCTGGTAGTTCATTTAAACTAAGTGTATTTTAAAACTGAACTTTGAGCGCCGAGCTCAAACCGGACATCCGATTTGGATTCCGTCAGTTCTGACAAGTCACTTTCATCTCCCCGGTCGCGTTGGAATGATCGGCACGGCCGTCCGACCGGTATTTCCAATTTTAGACCCCCGGACCCGACCTGGTAGTTCATTTAAACTAAGTGTATTTTAAAACTGAACTTTGAGCGCCGAGCTCAAACCGGGCATCCGATTTGGATTCCGTCAGTTCTGACAAGTCACTTTCATCTCCCCGGTCGCGTTGGAATGATCGGCACGGCCGTCCGACCGGTATTTCCAATTTTAGACCCCCGGACCCGACCTGGTAGTTCATTTAAACTAAGTGTATTTTAAAACTGAACTTTGAGCGCCGAGCTCAAACCGGACATCCGATTTGGATTCCGTCAGTTCTGACAAGTCACTTTCATCTCCCCGGTCGTGTTGGAATGATCGGCACGGCCGTCCGACCGGTATTTCCAATTTTAGACCCCCGGACCCGACCTGGTAGTTCATTTAAACTAAGTGTATTTTAAAACTGAACTTTGAGCGCCGAGCTCAAACCGGGCATCCGATTTGGATTCCGTCAGTTCTGACAAGTCACTTTCATCTCCCCGGTCGCGTTGGAATGATCGGCACGGCCGTCCGACCGGTATTTCCAATTTTAGACCCCCGGACCCGACCTGGTAGTTCATTTAAACTAAGTGTATTTTAAAACTGAACTTTGAGCGCCGAGCTCAAACCGGACATCCGATTTGGATTCCGTCAGTTCTGACAAGTCACTTTCATCTCCCCGGTCGTGTTGGAATGATCGGCACGGCCGTCCGACCGGTATTTCCAATTTTAGACCCCCGGACCCGACCTGGTAGTTCATTTAAACTAAGTGTATTTTAAAACTGAACTTTGAGCGCCGAGCTCAAACCGGACATCCGATTTGGATTCCGTCAGTTCTGACAAGTCACTTTCATCTCCCCGGTCGCGTTGGAATGATCGGCACGGCCGTCCGACCGGTATTTCAATTTTAGACCCCCGGACCCGACCTGGTAGTTCATTTAAACTAAGTGTATTTTAAAACTGAACTTTGAGCGCCGAGCTCAAACCGGACATCCGATTTGGATTCCGTCAGTTCTGACAAGTCACTTTCATCTCCCCGGTCGTGTTGGAATGATCGGCACGGCCGTCCGACCGGTATTTCCAATTTTAGACCCCCGGACCCGACCTGGTAGTTCATTTAAACTAAGTGTATTTTAAAACTGAACTTTGAGCGCCGAGCTCAAACCGGGCATCCGATTTGGATTCCGTCAGTTCTGACAAGTCACTTTCATCTCCCCGGTCGCGTTGGAATGATCGGCACGGCCGTCCGACCGGTATTTCCAATTTTAGACCCCCGGACCCGACCTGGTAGTTCATTTAAACTAAGTGTATTTTAAAACTGAACTTTGAGCGCCGAGCTCAAACCGGACATCCGATTTGGATTCCGTCAGTTCTGACAAGTCACTTTCATCTCCCCGGTCGTGTTGGAATGATCGGCACGGCCGTCCGACCGGTATTTCCAATTTTAGACCCCCGGACCCGACCTGGTAGTTCATTTAAACTAAGTGTATTTTAAAACTGAACTTTGAGCGCCGAGCTCAAACCGGGCATCCGATTTGGATTCCGTCAGTTCTGACAAGTCACTTTCATCTCCCCGGTCGCGTTGGAATGATCGGCACGGCCGTCCGACCGGTATTTCCAATTTTAGACCCCCGGACCCGACCTGGTAGTTCATTTAAACTAAGTGTATTTTAAAACTGAACTTTGAGCGCCGAGCTCAAACCGGACATCCGATTTGGATTCCGTCAGTTCTGACAAGTCACTTTCATCTCCCCGGTCGTGTTGGAATGATCGGCACGGCCGTCCGACCGGTATTTCCAATTTTAGACCCCCGGACCCGACCTGGTAGTTCATTTAAACTAAGTGTATTTTAAAACTGAACTTTGAGCGCCGAGCTCAAACCGGACATCCGATTTGGATTCCGTCAGTTCTGACAAGTCACTTTCATCTCCCCGGTCGTGTTGGAATGATCGGCACGGCCGTCCGACCGGTATTTCCAATTTTAGACCCCCGGACCCGACCTGGTAGTTCATTTAAACTAAGTGTATTTTAAAACTGAACTTTGAGCGCCGAGCTCAAACCGGACATCCGATTTGGATTCCGTCAGTTCTGACAAGTCACTTTCATCTCCCCGGTCGTGTTGGAATGATCGGCACGGCCGTCCGACCGGTATTTCAATTTTAGACCCCCGGACCCGACCTGGTAGTTCATTTAAACTAAGTGTATTTTAAAACTGAACTTTGAGCGCCGAGCTCAAACCGGACATCCGATTTGGATTCCGTCAGTTCTGACAAGTCACTTTCATCTCCCCGGTCGCGTTGGAATGATCGGCACGGCCGTCCGACCGGTATTTCCAATTTTAGACCCCCGGACCCGACCTGGTAGTTCATTTAAACTAAGTGTATTTTAAAACTGAACTTTGAGCGCCGAGCTCAAACCGGGCATCCGATTTGGATTCCGTCAGTTCTGACAAGTCACTTTCATCTCCCCGGTCGCGTTGGAATGATCGGCACGGCCGTCCGACCGGTATTTCCAATTTTAGACCCCCGGACCCGACCTGGTAGTTCATTTAAACTAAGTGTATTTTAAAACTGAACTTTGAGCGCCGAGCTCAAACCGGACATCCGATTTGGATTCCGTCAGTTCTGACAAGTCACTTTCATCTCCCCGGTCGTGTTGGAATGATCGGCACGGCCGTCCGACCGGTATTTCCAATTTTAGACCCCCGGACCCGACCTGGTAGTTCATTTAAACTAAGTGTATTTTAAAACTGAACTTTGAGCGCCGAGCTCAAACCGGGCATCCGATTTGGATTCCGTCAGTTCTGACAAGTCACTTTCATCTCCCCGGTCGTGTTGGAATGATCGGCACGGCCGTCCGACCGGTATTTCCAATTTTAGACCCCCGGACCCGACCTGGTAGTTCATTTAAACTAAGTGTATTTTAAAACTGAACTTTGAGCGCCGAGCTCAAACCGGGCATCCGATTTGGATTCCGTCAGTTCTGACAAGTCACTTTCATCTCCCCGGTCGCGTTGGAATGATCGGCACGGCCGTCCGACCGGTATTTCCAATTTTAGACCCCCGGACCCGACCTGGTAGTTCATTTAAACTAAGTGTATTTTAAAACTGAACTTTGAGCGCCGAGCTCAAACCGGACATCCGATTTGGATTCCGTCAGTTCTGACAAGTCACTTTCATCTCCCCGGTCGTGTTGGAATGATCGGCACGGCCGTCCGACCGGTATTTCCAATTTTAGACCCCCGGACCCGACCTGGTAGTTCATTTAAACTAAGTGTATTTTAAAACTGAACTTTGAGCGCCGAGCTCAAACCGGACATCCGATTTGGATTCCGTCAGTTCTGACAAGTCACTTTCATCTCCCCGGTCGTGTTGGAATGATCGGCACGGCCGTCCGACCGGTATTTCCAATTTTAGACCCCCGGACCCGACCTGGTAGTTCATTTAAACTAAGTGTATTTTAAAACTGAACTTTGAGCGCCGAGCTCAAACCGGACATCCGATTTGGATTCCGTCAGTTCTGACAAGTCACTTTCATCTCCCCGGTCGTGTTGGAATGATCGGCACGGCCGTCCGACCGGTATTTCCAATTTTAGACCCCCGGACCCGACCTGGTAGTTCATTTAAACTAAGTGTATTTTAAAACTGAACTTTGAGCGCCGAGCTCAAACCGGGCATCCGATTTGGATTCCGTCAGTTCTGACAAGTCACTTTCATCTCCCCGGTCGTGTTGGAATGATCGGCACGGCCGTCCGACCGGTATTTCCAATTTTAGACCCCCGGACCCGACCTGGTAGTTCATTTAAACTAAGTGTATTTTAAAACTGAACTTTGAGCGCCGAGCTCAAACCGGGCATCCGATTTGGATTCCGTCAGTTCTGACAAGTCACTTTCATCTCCCCGGTCGCGTTGGAATGATCGGCACGGCCGTCCGACCGGTATTTCCAATTTTAGACCCCCGGACCCGACCTGGTAGTTCATTTAAACTAAGTGTATTTTAAAACTGAACTTTGAGCGCCGAGCTCAAACCGGACATCCGATTTGGATTCCGTCAGTTCTGACAAGTCACTTTCATCTCCCCGGTCGTGTTGGAATGATCGGCACGGCCGTCCGACCGGTATTTCCAATTTTAGACCCCCGGACCCGACCTGGTAGTTCATTTAAACTAAGTGTATTTTAAAACTGAACTTTGAGCGCCGAGCTCAAACCGGGCATCCGATTTGGATTCCGTCAGTTCTGACAAGTCACTTTCATCTCCCCGGTCGCGTTGGAATGATCGGCACGGCCGTCCGACCGGTATTTCCAATTTTAGACCCCCGGACCCGACCTGGTAGTTCATTTAAACTAAGTGTATTTTAAAACTGAACTTTGAGCGCCGAGCTCAAACCGGACATCCGATTTGGATTCCGTCAGTTCTGACAAGTCACTTTCATCTCCCCGGTCGTGTTGGAATGATCGGCACGGCCGTCCGACCGGTATTTCCAATTTTAGACCCCCGGACCCGACCTGGTAGTTCATTTAAACTAAGTGTATTTTAAAACTGAACTTTGAGCGCCGAGCTCAAACCGGACATCCGATTTGGATTCCGTCAGTTCTGACAAGTCACTTTCATCTCCCCGGTCGTGTTGGAATGATCGGCACGGCCGTCCGACCGGTATTTCAATTTTAGACCCCCGGACCCGACCTGGTAGTTCATTTAAACTAAGTGTATTTTAAAACTGAACTTTGAGCGCCGAGCTCAAACCGGACATCCGATTTGGATTCCGTCAGTTCTGACAAGTCACTTTCATCTCCCCGGTCGCGTTGGAATGATCGGCACGGCCGTCCGACCGGTATTTCCAATTTTAGACCCCCGGACCCGACCTGGTAGTTCATTTAAACTAAGTGTATTTTAAAACTGAACTTTGAGCGCCGAGCTCAAACCGGACATCCGATTTGGATTCCGTCAGTTCTGACAAGTCACTTTCATCTCCCCGGTCGCGTTGGAATGATCGGCACGGCCGTCCGACCGGTATTTCCAATTTTAGACCCCCGGACCCGACCTGGTAGTTCATTTAAACTAAGTGTATTTTAAAACTGAACTTTGAGCGCCGAGCTCAAACCGGGCATCCGATTTGGATTCCGTCAGTTCTGACAAGTCACTTTCATCTCCCCGGTCGTGTTGGAATGATCGGCACGGCCGTCCGACCGGTATTTCCAATTTTAGACCCCCGGACCCGACCTGGTAGTTCATTTAAACTAAGTGTATTTTAAAACTGAACTTTGAGCGCCGAGCTCAAACCGGACATCCGATTTGGATTCCGTCAGTTCTGACAAGTCACTTTCATCTCCCCGGTCGTGTTGGAATGATCGGCACGGCCGTCCGACCGGTATTTCCAATTTTAGACCCCCGGACCCGACCTGGTAGTTCATTTAAACTAAGTGTATTTTAAAACTGAACTTTGAGCGCCGAGCTCAAACCGGACATCCGATTTGGATTCCGTCAGTTCTGACAAGTCACTTTCATCTCCCCGGTCGCGTTGGAATGATCGGCACGGCCGTCCGACCGGTATTTCCAATTTTAGACCCCCGGACCCGACCTGGTAGTTCATTTAAACTAAGTGTATTTTAAAACTGAACTTTGAGCGCCGAGCTCAAACCGGACATCCGATTTGGATTCCGTCAGTTCTGACAAGTCACTTTCATCTCCCCGGTCGTGTTGGAATGATCGGCACGGCCGTCCGACCGGTATTTCCAATTTTAGACCCCCGGACCCGACCTGGTAGTTCATTTAAACTAAGTGTATTTTAAAACTGAACTTTGAGCGCCGAGCTCAAACCGGACATCCGATTTGGATTCCGTCAGTTCTGACAAGTCACTTTCATCTCCCCGGTCGTGTTGGAATGATCGGCACGGCCGTCCGACCGGTATTTCCAATTTTAGACCCCCGGACCCGACCTGGTAGTTCATTTAAACTAAGTGTATTTTAAAACTGAACTTTGAGCGCCGAGCTCAAACCGGGCATCCGATTTGGATTCCGTCAGTTCTGACAAGTCACTTTCATCTCCCCGGTCGCGTTGGAATGATCGGCACGGCCGTCCGACCGGTATTTCCAATTTTAGACCCCCGGACCCGACCTGGTAGTTCATTTAAACTAAGTGTATTTTAAAACTGAACTTTGAGCGCCGAGCTCAAACCGGACATCCGATTTGGATTCCGTCAGTTCTGACAAGTCACTTTCATCTCCCCGGTCGTGTTGGAATGATCGGCACGGCCGTCCGACCGGTATTTCCAATTTTAGACCCCCGGACCCGACCTGGTAGTTCATTTAAACTAAGTGTATTTTAAAACTGAACTTTGAGCGCCGAGCTCAAACCGGGCATCCGATTTGGATTCCGTCAGTTCTGACAAGTCACTTTCATCTCCCCGGTCGCGTTGGAATGATCGGCACGGCCGTCCGACCGGTATTTCCAATTTTAGACCCCCGGACCCGACCTGGTAGTTCATTTAAACTAAGTGTATTTTAAAACTGAACTTTGAGCGCCGAGCTCAAACCGGACATCCGATTTGGATTCCGTCAGTTCTGACAAGTCACTTTCATCTCCCCGGTCGTGTTGGAATGATCGGCACGGCCGTCCGACCGGTATTTCCAATTTTAGACCCCCGGACCCGACCTGGTAGTTCATTTAAACTAAGTGTATTTTAAAACTGAACTTTGAGCGCCGAGCTCAAACCGGGCATCCGATTTGGATTCCGTCAGTTCTGACAAGTCACTTTCATCTCCCCGGTCGCGTTGGAATGATCGGCACGGCCGTCCGACCGGTATTTCCAATTTTAGACCCCCGGACCCGACCTGGTAGTTCATTTAAACTAAGTGTATTTTAAAACTGAACTTTGAGCGCCGAGCTCAAACCGGGCATCCGATTTGGATTCCGTCAGTTCTGACAAGTCACTTTCATCTCCCCGGTCGTGTTGGAATGATCGGCACGGCCGTCCGACCGGTATTTCCAATTTTAGACCCCCGGACCCGACCTGGTAGTTCATTTAAACTAAGTGTATTTTAAAACTGAACTTTGAGCGCCGAGCTCAAACCGGACATCCGATTTGGATTCCGTCAGTTCTGACAAGTCACTTTCATCTCCCCGGTCGTGTTGGAATGATCGGCACGGCCGTCCGACCGGTATTTCCAATTTTAGACCCCCGGACCCGACCTGGTAGTTCATTTAAACTAAGTGTATTTTAAAACTGAACTTTGAGCGCCGAGCTCAAACCGGACATCCGATTTGGATTCCGTCAGTTCTGACAAGTCACTTTCATCTCCCCGGTCGTGTTGGAATGATCGGCACGGCCGTCCGACCGGTATTTCCAATTTTAGACCCCCGGACCCGACCTGGTAGTTCATTTAAACTAAGTGTATTTTAAAACTGAACTTTGAGCGCCGAGCTCAAACCGGGCATCCGATTTGGATTCCGTCAGTTCTGACAAGTCACTTTCATCTCCCCGGTCGCGTTGGAATGATCGGCACGGCCGTCCGACCGGTATTTCCAATTTTAGACCCCCGGACCCGACCTGGTAGTTCATTTAAACTAAGTGTATTTTAAAACTGAACTTTGAGCGCCGAGCTCAAACCGGACATCCGATTTGGATTCCGTCAGTTCTGACAAGTCACTTTCATCTCCCCGGTCGTGTTGGAATGATCGGCACGGCCGTCCGACCGGTATTTCCAATTTTAGACCCCCGGACCCGACCTGGTAGTTCATTTAAACTAAGTGTATTTTAAAACTGAACTTTGAGCGCCGAGCTCAAACCGGGCATCCGATTTGGATTCCGTCAGTTCTGACAAGTCACTTTCATCTCCCCGGTCGTGTTGGAATGATCGGCACGGCCGTCCGACCGGTATTTCCAATTTTAGACCCCCGGACCCGACCTGGTAGTTCATTTAAACTAAGTGTATTTTAAAACTGAACTTTGAGCGCCGAGCTCAAACCGGACATCCGATTTGGATTCCGTCAGTTCTGACAAGTCACTTTCATCTCCCCGGTCGTGTTGGAATGATCGGCACGGCCGTCCGACCGGTATTTCCAATTTTAGACCCCCGGACCCGACCTGGTAGTTCATTTAAACTAAGTGTATTTTAAAACTGAACTTTGAGCGCCGAGCTCAAACCGGACATCCGATTTGGATTCCGTCAGTTCTGACAAGTCACTTTCATCTCCCCGGTCGTGTTGGAATGATCGGCACGGCCGTCCGACCGGTATTTCCAATTTTAGACCCCCGGACCCGACCTGGTAGTTCATTTAAACTAAGTGTATTTTAAAACTGAACTTTGAGCGCCGAGCTCAAACCGGGCATCCGATTTGGATTCCGTCAGTTCTGACAAGTCACTTTCATCTCCCCGGTCGTGTTGGAATGATCGGCACGGCCGTCCGACCGGTATTTCCAATTTTAGACCCCCGGACCCGACCTGGTAGTTCATTTAAACTAAGTGTATTTTAAAACTGAACTTTGAGCGCCGAGCTCAAACCGGACATCCGATTTGGATTCCGTCAGTTCTGACAAGTCACTTTCATCTCCCCGGTCGTGTTGGAATGATCGGCACGGCCGTCCGACCGGTATTTCCAATTTTAGACCCCCGGACCCGACCTGGTAGTTCATTTAAACTAAGTGTATTTTAAAACTGAACTTTGAGCGCCGAGCTCAAACCGGACATCCGATTTGGATTCCGTCAGTTCTGACAAGTCACTTTCATCTCCCCGGTCGTGTTGGAATGATCGGCACGGCCGTCCGACCGGTATTTCCAATTTTAGACCCCCGGACCCGACCTGGTAGTTCATTTAAACTAAGTGTATTTTAAAACTGAACTTTGAGCGCCGAGCTCAAACCGGGCATCCGATTTGGATTCCGTCAGTTCTGACAAGTCACTTTCATCTCCCCGGTCGTGTTGGAATGATCGGCACGGCCGTCCGACCGGTATTTCCAATTTTAGACCCCCGGACCCGACCTGGTAGTTCATTTAAACTAAGTGTATTTTAAAACTGAACTTTGAGCGCCGAGCTCAAACCGGGCATCCGATTTGGATTCCGTCAGTTCTGACAAGTCACTTTCATCTCCCCGGTCGTGTTGGAATGATCGGCACGGCCGTCCGACCGGTATTTCCAATTTTAGACCCCCGGACCCGACCTGGTAGTTCATTTAAACTAAGTGTATTTTAAAACTGAACTTTGAGCGCCGAGCTCAAACCGGACATCCGATTTGGATTCCGTCAGTTCTGACAAGTCACTTTCATCTCCCCGGTCGCGTTGGAATGATCGGCACGGCCGTCCGACCGGTATTTCCAATTTTAGACCCCCGGACCCGACCTGGTAGTTCATTTAAACTAAGTGTATTTTAAAACTGAACTTTGAGCGCCGAGCTCAAACCGGACATCCGATTTGGATTCCGTCAGTTCTGACAAGTCACTTTCATCTCCCCGGTCGTGTTGGAATGATCGGCACGGCCGTCCGACCGGTATTTCCAATTTTAGACCCCCGGACCCGACCTGGTAGTTCATTTAAACTAAGTGTATTTTAAAACTGAACTTTGAGCGCCGAGCTCAAACCGGACATCCGATTTGGATTCCGTCAGTTCTGACAAGTCACTTTCATCTCCCCGGTCGTGTTGGAATGATCGGCACGGCCGTCCGACCGGTATTTCCAATTTTAGACCCCCGGACCCGACCTGGTAGTTCATTTAAACTAAGTGTATTTTAAAACTGAACTTTGAGCGCCGAGCTCAAACCGGCATCCGATTTGGATTCCGTCAGTTCTGACAAGTCACTTTCATCTCCCCGGTCGTGTTGGAATGATCGGCACGGCCGTCCGACCGGTATTTCCAATTTTAGACCCCCGGACCCGACCTGGTAGTTCATTTAAACTAAGTGTATTTTAAAACTGAACTTTGAGCGCCGAGCTCAAACCGGACATCCGATTTGGATTCCGTCAGTTCTGACAAGTCACTTTCATCTCCCCGGTCGCGTTGGAATGATCGGCACGGCCGTCCGACCGGTATTTCCAATTTTAGACCCCCGGACCCGACCTGGTAGTTCATTTAAACTAAGTGTATTTTAAAACTGAACTTTGAGCGCCGAGCTCAAACCGGGCATCCGATTTGGATTCCGTCAGTTCTGACAAGTCACTTTCATCTCCCCGGTCGCGTTGGAATGATCGGCACGGCCGTCCGACCGGTATTTCCAATTTTAGACCCCCGGACCCGACCTGGTAGTTCATTTAAACTAAGTGTATTTTAAAACTGAACTTTGAGCGCCGAGCTCAAACCGGACATCCGATTTGGATTCCGTCAGTTCTGACAAGTCACTTTCATCTCCCCGGTCGTGTTGGAATGATCGGCACGGCCGTCCGACCGGTATTTCCAATTTTAGACCCCCGGACCCGACCTGGTAGTTCATTTAAACTAAGTGTATTTTAAAACTGAACTTTGAGCGCCGAGCTCAAACCGGACATCCGATTTGGATTCCGTCAGTTCTGACAAGTCACTTTCATCTCCCCGGTCGTGTTGGAATGATCGGCACGGCCGTCCGACCGGTATTTCCAATTTTAGACCCCCGGACCCGACCTGGTAGTTCATTTAAACTAAGTGTATTTTAAAACTGAACTTTGAGCGCCGAGCTCAAACCGGGCATCCGATTTGGATTCCGTCAGTTCTGACAAGTCACTTTCATCTCCCCGGTCGTGTTGGAATGATCGGCACGGCCGTCCGACCGGTATTTCCAATTTTAGACCCCCGGACCCGACCTGGTAGTTCATTTAAACTAAGTGTATTTTAAAACTGAACTTTGAGCGCCGAGCTCAAACCGGGCATCCGATTTGGATTCCGTCAGTTCTGACAAGTCACTTTCATCTCCCCGGTCGTGTTGGAATGATCGGCACGGCCGTCCGACCGGTATTTCCAATTTTAGACCCCCGGACCCGACCTGGTAGTTCATTTAAACTAAGTGTATTTTAAAACTGAACTTTGAGCGCCGAGCTCAAACCGGACATCCGATTTGGATTCCGTCAGTTCTGACAAGTCACTTTCATCTCCCCGGTCGTGTTGGAATGATCGGCACGGCCGTCCGACCGGTATTTCCAATTTTAGACCCCCGGACCCGACCTGGTAGTTCATTTAAACTAAGTGTATTTTAAAACTGAACTTTGAGCGCCGAGCTCAAACCGGACATCCGATTTGGATTCCGTCAGTTCTGACAAGTCACTTTCATCTCCCCGGTCGTGTTGGAATGATCGGCACGGCCGTCCGACCGGTATTTCAATTTTAGACCCCCGGACCCGACCTGGTAGTTCATTTAAACTAAGTGTATTTTAAAACTGAACTTTGAGCGCCGAGCTCAAACCGGACATCCGATTTGGATTCCGTCAGTTCTGACAAGTCACTTTCATCTCCCCGGTCGTGTTGGAATGATCGGCACGGCCGTCCGACCGGTATTTCCAATTTTAGACCCCCGGACCCGACCTGGTAGTTCATTTAAACTAAGTGTATTTTAAAACTGAACTTTGAGCGCCGAGCTCAAACCGGGCATCCGATTTGGATTCCGTCAGTTCTGACAAGTCACTTTCATCTCCCCGGTCGCGTTGGAATGATCGGCACGGCCGTCCGACCGGTATTTCAATTTTAGACCCCCGGACCCGACCTGATAGTTCATTTAAACTAAGTGTATTTTAAAACTGAACTTTGAGCGCCGAGCTCAAACCGGACATCCGATTTGGATTCCGTCAGTTCTGACAAGTCACTTTCATCTCCCCGGTCGTGTTGGAATGATCGGCACGGCCGTCCGACCGGTATTTCCAATTTTAGACCCCCGGACCCGACCTGGTAGTTCATTTAAACTAAGTGTATTTTAAAACTGAACTTTGAGCGCCGAGCTCAAACCGGGCATCCGATTTGGATTCCGTCAGTTCTGACAAGTCACTTTCATCTCCCCGGTCGCGTTGGAATGATCGGCACGGCCGTCCGACCGGTATTTCCAATTTTAGACCCCCGGACCCGACCTGGTAGTTCATTTAAACTAAGTGTATTTTAAAACTGAACTTTGAGCGCCGAGCTCAAACCGGACATCCGATTTGGATTCCGTCAGTTCTGACAAGTCACTTTCATCTCCCCGGTCGTGTTGGAATGATCGGCACGGCCGTCCGACCGGTATTTCCAATTTTAGACCCCCGGACCCGACCTGGTAGTTCATTTAAACTAAGTGTATTTTAAAACTGAACTTTGAGCGCCGAGCTCAAACCGGACATCCGATTTGGATTCCGTCAGTTCTGACAAGTCACTTTCATCTCCCCGGTCGTGTTGGAATGATCGGCACGGCCGTCCGACCGGTATTTCCAATTTTAGACCCCCGGACCCGACCTGGTAGTTCATTTAAACTAAGTGTATTTTAAAACTGAACTTTGAGCGCCGAGCTCAAACCGGACATCCGATTTGGATTCCGTCAGTTCTGACAAGTCACTTTCATCTCCCCGGTCGTGTTGGAATGATCGGCACGGCCGTCCGACCGGTATTTCCAATTTTAGACCCCCGGACCCGACCTGGTAGTTCATTTAAACTAAGTGTATTTTAAAACTGAACTTTGAGCGCCGAGCTCAAACCGGCATCCGATTTGGATTCCGTCAGTTCTGACAAGTCACTTTCATCTCCCCGGTCGCGTTGGAATGATCGGCACGGCCGTCCGACCGGTATTTCCAATTTTAGACCCCCGGACCCGACCTGGTAGTTCATTTAAACTAAGTGTATTTTAAAACTGAACTTTGAGCGCCGAGCTCAAACCGGGCATCCGATTTGGATTCCGTCAGTTCTGACAAGTCACTTTCATCTCCCCGGTCGCGTTGGAATGATCGGCACGGCCGTCCGACCGGTATTTCCAATTTTAGACCCCCGGACCCGACCTGGTAGTTCATTTAAACTAAGTGTATTTTAAAACTGAACTTTGAGCGCCGAGCTCAAACCGGACATCCGATTTGGATTCCGTCAGTTCTGACAAGTCACTTTCATCTCCCCGGTCGCGTTGGAATGATCGGCACGGCCGTCCGACCGGTATTTCCAATTTTAGACCCCCGGACCCGACCTGGTAGTTCATTTAAACTAAGTGTATTTTAAAACTGAACTTTGAGCGCCGAGCTCAAACCGGACATCCGATTTGGATTCCGTCAGTTCTGACAAGTCACTTTCATCTCCCCGGTCGTGTTGGAATGATCGGCACGGCCGTCCGACCGGTATTTCCAATTTTAGACCCCCGGACCCGACCTGGTAGTTCATTTAAACTAAGTGTATTTTAAAACTGAACTTTGAGCGCCGAGCTCAAACCGGGCATCCGATTTGGATTCCGTCAGTTCTGACAAGTCACTTTCATCTCCCCGGTCGCGTTGGAATGATCGGCACGGCCGTCCGACCGGTATTTCCAATTTTAGACCCCCGGACCCGACCTGGTAGTTCATTTAAACTAAGTGTATTTTAAAACTGAACTTTGAGCGCCGAGCTCAAACCGGACATCCGATTTGGATTCCGTCAGTTCTGACAAGTCACTTTCATCTCCCCGGTCGTGTTGGAATGATCGGCACGGCCGTCCGACCGGTATTTCCAATTTTAGACCCCCGGACCCGACCTGGTAGTTCATTTAAACTAAGTGTATTTTAAAACTGAACTTTGAGCGCCGAGCTCAAACCGGACATCCGATTTGGATTCCGTCAGTTCTGACAAGTCACTTTCATCTCCCCGGTCGTGTTGGAATGATCGGCACGGCCGTCCGACCGGTATTTCCAATTTTAGACCCCCGGACCCGACCTGGTAGTTCATTTAAACTAAGTGTATTTTAAAACTGAACTTTGAGCGCCGAGCTCAAACCGGACATCCGATTTGGATTCCGTCAGTTCTGACAAGTCACTTTCATCTCCCCGGTCGTGTTGGAATGATCGGCACGGCCGTCCGACCGGTATTTCCAATTTTAGACCCCCGGACCCGACCTGGTAGTTCATTTAAACTAAGTGTATTTTAAAACTGAACTTTGAGCGCCGAGCTCAAACCGGACATCCGATTTGGATTCCGTCAGTTCTGACAAGTCACTTTCATCTCCCCGGTCGCGTTGGAATGATCGGCACGGCCGTCCGACCGGTATTTCCAATTTTAGACCCCCGGACCCGACCTGGTAGTTCATTTAAACTAAGTGTATTTTAAAACTGAACTTTGAGCGCCGAGCTCAAACCGGACATCCGATTTGGATTCCGTCAGTTCTGACAAGTCACTTTCATCTCCCCGGTCGCGTTGGAATGATCGGCACGGCCGTCCGACCGGTATTTCCAATTTTAGACCCCCGGACCCGACCTGATAGTTCATTTAAACTAAGTGTATTTTAAAACTGAACTTTGAGCGCCGAGCTCAAACCGGACATCCGATTTGGATTCCGTCAGTTCTGACAAGTCACTTTCATCTCCCCGGTCGTGTTGGAATGATCGGCACGGCCGTCCGACCGGTATTTCCAATTTTAGACCCCCGGACCCGACCTGGTAGTTCATTTAAACTAAGTGTATTTTAAAACTGAACTTTGAGCGCCGAGCTCAAACCGGGCATCCGATTTGGATTCCGTCAGTTCTGACAAGTCACTTTCATCTCCCCGGTCGTGTTGGAATGATCGGCACGGCCGTCCGACCGGTATTTCCAATTTTAGACCCCCGGACCCGACCTGGTAGTTCATTTAAACTAAGTGTATTTTAAAACTGAACTTTGAGCGCCGAGCTCAAACCGGACATCCGATTTGGATTCCGTCAGTTCTGACAAGTCACTTTCATCTCCCCGGTCGTGTTGGAATGATCGGCACGGCCGTCCGACCGGTATTTCCAATTTTAGACCCCCGGACCCGACCTGGTAGTTCATTTAAACTAAGTGTATTTTAAAACTGAACTTTGAGCGCCGAGCTCAAACCGGACATCCGATTTGGATTCCGTCAGTTCTGACAAGTCACTTTCATCTCCCCGGTCGTGTTGGAATGATCGGCACGGCCGTCCGACTGTATTTCAATTTTAGACCCCCGGACCCGACCTGGTAGTTCATTTAAACTAAGTGTATTTTAAAACTGAACTTTGAGCGCCGAGCTCAAACCGGACATCCGATTTGGATTCCGTCAGTTCTGACAAGTCACTTTCATCTCCCCGGTCGCGTTGGAATGATCGGCACGGCCGTCCGACCGGTATTTCCAATTTTAGACCCCCGGACCCGACCTGGTAGTTCATTTAAACTAAGTGTATTTTAAAACTGAACTTTGAGCGCCGAGCTCAAACCGGACATCCGATTTGGATTCCGTCAGTTCTGACAAGTCACTTTCATCTCCCCGGTAGTGTTGGAATGATCGGCACGGCCATCCGGCCGGTATTTCAAGTTTGAGACCCCGGCCCCCGGATTTTCTCAATTCTTCTGAAGTAAATGAGTTTTAAAATTAATAATGAACATAATTGAGTAATTCCATCAAAATAAAAACATAGTAAACACTCACCTGTGCGGGCTGTGGTGTGGTGGTGGTTGATTTCTGAGGGACCATTCCGCTCTGGGAGAGGAGGCCACTAATTGCCTGCAAGAATACTGACACTTGGCTAGAGATCTCTTGCTGGAAATGCTGCTGCTGCCGCTGCATATCAGAAATCTGCGATCGGACCATGTCCATCATGTCGCTGGCAGAAGCGCTGGGGGCAACGGAAGGTATAGTGAAGGCACTGCCACTGGAAGAAGTATAGCTAGAACTCGCACACGCTGATGTCACCGCGCTTGCGTCTAGGCTCTCCCCAAAACCATATAGTCGGCCTTTCTTCGGTACGCCAGCTGCTGCCACCCACTCCACCGGATCGAACTCCGGCTGCTGCGTGTCTCCCTCCCCGTACTTCTCTGTCACTGCTTTGCTATATGTTTCCTACAAATTGAATAAAATAACTAGTCAATTTCATATGAATTACATGCCAATTTAAATGAACGGTACAAGTTACATATGTAGATAAACTTACCGCTGCTGACTTAGCTGTGTCACTCACAAAATCATTAGTCCCCTTCTTTTTGTGTGTTCTGTCGAACACCTCGAGGAACGACGGAGGTCGATTAAGCTCCACAGCCTGTTATACAATTCATAGTAAAAAAAAGTCAAATATTGGGATAAATTGTAAGAAGATAAATTGGTATATTACTTACCAATTTTTGTTTATGAGCCGCATAAGAGATGGACCCACTCGTATGCAAATTTGAACCTGGTTTTGACGTCCTGTTTGCTTTGGCTTTTTCGGACTTTTCTATCCACTTGGGGTCGGCAAAATGGTCACAAGATATCTCCCAATCCTCCTGCCTCATCCATAGAGGGCGATGCGCCTTCCACAATTGTCGGTCTTCACTCCCCCCACTCAATTTTTTAGCGTGTGCTCGGGCCTCATGTATTCTCCTCTTGTAACTTGAGAGCATAGTAGACTCCCAGGCACGACGACATCTCGCCGCGTCATGTCCACATGTGAATTGAAAAGACCGCTGTAAATCAATTGCTTTTCACACTTAGTATAAAGTTGTAAATTGACTTTGGGAAATACTTGAATTAAATGACGTAATTACTTACTAAGAACATGTTGTACAATGAATCGCGGACGGACATCGGAAAATCTCTGAAAGTGGAAGCTGCCCCGGGCACATGTGCCAACATGAGTTCGGTGGAATGATGGACAGCGCTATGGGGTTCAAATTTCATACTGCAATTGCAAATGTCAAAATATTCATATTAGACAGTTGAGGGCTAATTAATGTAATATAACCTTATAGATTTACCCGGATACCCAACACGGGCGACGTCTATCATGGGTCGTGCCTCCCTCGTGACAACTGCCGACATCGTCAAGGGGCTGACTGGTGGGGGTGGGCCCTGTACAAGTGGGAGGTGGTGGGAGGGCACTGAGACCTGCAAGAATTTATTGTCATGTGGAGTGATACATATACTGTGAACATATAATTAAAATATACATACCTGCAGCGGGAGGTGGTGGGGGTGGCGTATGCACAACAGGTGGGAGGGCACTGAGACCTGCAAGAATTTATTGTCATGTGGAGTGATACATATACTGCGAACATATAATTAAAATATACATACCTGCAGCGGGAGGTGGTGGGGGTGGCGTATGCACAACAGGTGGGAGGCCACTGAGATGAGACCTGCAAGAATTTATTGTCATGTGGAGTGATACATATACTGCGAACATATAATTAAAATATACATACCTGCAGCGGGAGGTGGTGGGGGTGGCGTATGCACAACAGGTGGGAGGCACTGAGACCTGCAAGAATTTATTGTCATGTGGAGTGATACATATACTGCGAACATATAATTAAAATATACATACCTGCAGCGGGAGGTGGTGGGGGTGGCGTATGCACAACAGGTGGGAGGCACTGAGACCTGCAAGAATTTATTGTCATGTGGAGTGATACATATAATGCGAACATATAATTAAAATATACATACCTGCAGCGGGAGGTGGTGGGGGTGGCGTATGCACAACAGGTGGGAGGGCACTGAGACCTGCAAGAATTTATTGTCATGTGGAGTGATACATATACTGCGAACATATAATTAAAATATACATACCTGCAGCGGGAGGTGGTGGGGGTGGCGTATGCACAACAGGTGGGAGGGCACTGAGACCTGCAAGAATTTATTGTCATGTGGAGTGATACATATAATGCGAACATATAATTAAAATATACATACCTGCAGCGGGAGGTGGTGGGGGTGGCCTATGCACAACAGGTGGGAGGCCACTGAGACCTGCAAGAATTTATTGTCATAAGTAGAACAAATATTGAAGAATTTAAATTAAAATATACATACATGATCCTCGAGTCTTTTTGCCACTGAGACCTGCAAGAATTTATTGTCATGTGGAGTGATACAAATATTGCGAACATATAATTAAAATATACATACCTGCAGCGGGAGGTGGTGGGAGTGGCGTATGCACAACAGGTGGGAGGCCACTGAGACCTGCAAGAACTTATTTTCATAAGTAGAACAAATGTTCAAGAATTTAAATTAAAATATACATACCTGTAGCGGGAGGTGGTGGCGTATGTACAAGTGGTGGTGAGCCGACACTTGCACCTATAAATAAATTCTTTTAAGTTTGTAAATAATTAAAATATTTATATAGCTAACTTATTGATCAAATATACCTGTGTCTGAAGAAGATGGTAGCGAGGAGGTAGTAGTGCCCCTCTCACTGCTAGATCTCCTCCCACCCCTAGTACGACCTCCTCGCACCATTTCCTTATGAATAACAAAACAATTAATACATATTAATCCACAATTATATAAGGCTAGACAAATGTTATTTAAAATTATGCTTAAAAGTAAGAATCTTCTTACTAAATTATCAAAACATGCCTCCCTCATGTTGATATATCTAGCTCAACTTCATCATCTTCGTCATCCATAGTAGTCTCATGAGATTCAAAATCTTCGTCTTCATCTGATTCTTCCTCCCCTCTAACATCAACATTTAGCTCCGTCGGATCGACTTCTTCCACGCCATCTCGCGTACGTAATGACAGTGGCTCATCAGATTCGTCCATATTAAACCTAGAGGAACCGACAACGCCAACTTCGTCTGATTGATAATATTCAGCACGAGCAACCTCTGAGACATCTCCACTCATAGTTAACTCATAAGTGGGAAAGAGTTTTGAATTAACCCTGCAAACTGCCCACCAATCTCTATTCTTGGATGATGGATAGCTTGAATAGTACACTTGCTGGGCTTGTGCGGCTAAAATGAACGGTTCATAGGTCTTAAGTTTAAACCTATGCTTGACATTGACAATCCCATAATTTGTGTCATGTAGAACAGAATTAGGATCAAACCATTGACACTTAAATATGTATACATGATTGTCTTGTCCCAAATACTGAAGTTCTAAGACTTCTTCAAGAATACCATAGTAGTCCAATTCCATTTCATTGTATAAACTTCCCTTCACACATACGCCGCTGTTCATCGTAGACTTATTTCGCCCATAATCCCTTGTATGAAATTTGTATCCATTCACAATATATCCCGGATAGGCACGTGTCTGGTTCGAGGGGCCATAACTTATCTGTTGTACTCTTTGATCAGTAATGAGACCTTGTTCAACCTATATTCAAATTAGAGTAGTTAAAATAATAACAATTACCTCAACATACGTAAATACAAACATATATATTCAGAGTTCACACTAACTCGGTTTCTTAGCCATTTGGAAAAAAACTTCTCGCGTTCTTTTTCAATCTCCACATCCTGGATATTTGGACATTTTTCAGCTAATTCTGAATCAAATTGTCTGCAATATAAATGTAGCACCCCGTAAAAAAAATGATTAAAAAAATTTGATAAAGCCAATGTATAGACTTTGTGAAGTCAATGTTGTATAGACTTTGAGGAAGCCAATGTATAGACTTTGAGGAAGTCAATGTATAGACTTTGAGGAAGCCAATGTATAGACTTTGAGGATGTATAGACTTTGAGGAAGCCAATGTATAGACTTTGTGAAGTCAATGTTGTATAGACTTTGAGGAAGCCAATGTATAGACTTTGAGGAAGTGAATGTATAGACATTGAGGAAGCCAATGTATAGACTTTGAGGATGTATAGACTTTGAGGAAGCCAATGTATAGACTTTGTGAAGTCAATGTTGTATAGACTTTGAGGAAGCCAATGTATAGACTTTGTGAAGCCAATGTATAGACTTTGAGGAAGCCAATGTATAGACTTTGAGGAAGTCAATGTATAGACTTTGAGGAAGCCAATGTATAGACTTTGAGGATGTATAGACTTTGAGGAAGCCAATGTATAGACTTTGAGGAAGCCAATGTATAGACTTTGAGGATGTATAGACTTTGAGGAAGCCAATGTATAGACTTTGTGAAGTCAATGTTGTATAGACTTTGAGGAAGCCAATGTATAGACTTTGAGGAAGTGAATGTATAGACTTTGAGGAAGCCAATGTATAGACATTGAGGAAGTGAATGTATAGACTTTGAGGAAGCCAATGTATAGACTTTGAGGATGTATAGACTTTGAGGAAGTCAATGTATAGACTTTGAGGAAGCCAATATATAGACTTTGTGAAGTCAATGTTGTATAGACTTTGAGGATGTATAGACTTATGGAGTTGCTGAAAATGTGAATTAAGATCTTACTCAACATAAGGTTCAATCTCGAGGCAATTCAAAAGAATATATATCTCAGCGGCGTGCAACTCTCTATCTTCGAGCGTGCGAGTCAAGCAACGTCCGAACGCACGTCCAGGATGTTTAAATATGGAGAGCCGATCGGACGATTCATCCACTCCCCCATCATCATTACGTGGAGGTCGAGTACGACGAGTTTGAATCTCTGGCTCAAAGTACATAGAACAGAAGTTTGAAATTTCTTCAAGAATGTATGCCTCAGCAATCGAACCCTCCACCTGTGCCTTGTTGCGAACTTTCATTTTTAATTCATGCATGCACCTACAACAACAAGTCAGATGGCAACAATATGTAGCGGCTATGGACGACTTATAAGTTAACAAAAATTGTCACATACCTCTCAAATGGATACATCCATCGAAATTGTACTGGACCTCCGACGATAGCCTCATATGGCAAATGAACGACCAGGTGCTCCATCGAATCAAAGAATGCCGGAGGAAATATCTTCTCTAGCTTGCAAATGGTTGTGACAACTTCTTGTTCGATAGTTTGTACATCCCGAAGTCTGAGTTCAGATGCACATAAAATCTTGAAAAATTGACTCATCTCAGCTAGTGCTCCCCATATCTGCTTTGGCAACAAATCACGAAATGCAATGGGCAGTAGCCTCTCCATGAACACATGACAGTCGTGACTTTTCATACCATATATTTTCCCCTCATTAACATTCACACAACGGGCTATGTTGGATGCATATCCATCTGGGAATCTCAGTTGTTTCAACCACTGGCATACTTCCTTGATCTGTGTATCATGAAGCACATAAGTTGCTTTAGGCTGCACAGTTTTGCCATTGACACTTTGTAGTTCCAGTTCTGGACGTCTACAAAGCATCTTTAAATCCATACGTGCTTTGGCGTTGTCCTTTGTTTTCCCTTTAACATTCATGATCGTATTGAACACATTATCAAAAAAATTCTTCTCGGTATGCATGACATCCAGATTGTGTCGTACAAGAAGAGTTGACCAATAAGGTAATTCCCAAAAAATGCTTTTCTTGACCCAGTTGTGATCCTTTCCAAAATTAGGGAGTTGCCGTGTGCTACCAGACAATTGAACTACATCTGGTAAATTGTGCACCCGTGACGCCATATGTAGACCCGACACCCGTTGCAAGTCAGCTTCATCCATTTCAACAGTATTTTTTTTAAACGAGTCTTTTTGCCTTCGAAAAGGATGGTCACTTGGTAGCAACCGCCGATGGCAATCAAACCAGCAGCTTTTCCCCCCATGTTTCAATACAAATGATTTGGTATCTTCCATACAGTAAGGACATGCTAGCCTCCCATGTGTGCTCCAACCAGATAGCATTCCATATGCAGGGAAGTCACTTATTGTCCACATCAGTGCAGCCTTCATAATAAAATTTTTCTTCCTATATGCATCATAAGTAACAACTCCATCAGTCCATACAAATTTGAGCTCATCAATCAACGGCCTGAGATATATGTCCAAATTTTTTCCGGGACTTTTTGGACCAGGAATTACTAGGGACAAAAACAGATTTTCTCGCTTCATGCACATGTGCGGCGGAAGGTTGTACGGTGTCATGAACACTGGCCAACAAGAATAAGCTGCCACTGAACCACCGAATGGATTAAAGCCATCTGTGCATAAACCCAATCGAACATTACGTGACTCCCTTGAAAAGGCAAGATGAGTACGACTAAAGTGAGTCCAAGCTTCACCATCGGCAGGATGACTGATTATATCATCGGCACGACGTACTCTTTCGGTGTGCCATGTCATATGCCGAGCCGTCTTTGAGGACATATACAGTCGCTGCAGCCTAGGCACAAGAGGGAAGTATCGCAACGCCTTGTAAGGTACATCTTTTGCCTTTGAATTGACCCCCCCCTTAGGTTTGAATCTGTCATGGCCACAAATGGAACATGATATCTTATCTGCATCATCTTTGTAATATAACATACAATGATTCGGACATGCATCTATTTTCACATATCCAAGTCCTAAGTCATTGACCATCTTTTTTGCACGGTAAAAAGTTTCTGGCAACTTCTCGTCTCGAGGCAACATACTCTTGATCAAGAGGAGGAGACGGTCAAAACAAGTCTCACTGATGTGAAATTCAGATTTCAAGTTCAACAACTGTGACACTGCAGACAATCGAGTGTGATTTTCACAACCATCCCACAGCGGCTCATCAGCATCCCTAAGTAGTTCATAAAATCTTCCGGCTGTCTTATTCGGCGCTTCATCGTGAATATTAAAACTAGGACCAGCAGCATCTACAACCATATCCACGTACCCACTTGTGCCTGCAATATTGTCGGGCTCATACCTCAAGAATTGCTCACCATGACACGTCCAATTCGTATAACCATCCACGAACCCTTTCGTGTACAAATGATGTTGCACATCCCATGTTGAACACCACCTCAAGTTTCTACAACTTGAACAAGGGCATCGAATGTGACCGTCGCGATCTATTGCTGCATTTGGATTCCCCAATGCAAATTGAATGAAACTCTCAACCCCAAGCTTAAAGTCATCTGACACCACCCGGTCAACTATTCTACGATACATCCATGAACGATCTGTCGACATTTTGCCTGCACCCAATAAATGACAATACACATCCTAACTTTCAAATCATTACTCATAATATTACACCCGACCCTTTCCTCACATCGTTCATCATAGACCATTTGCAGTTGGAAGAGGAATATTGATTAGATTATCACTTTTTAACCCATCCATGAAGGTTTGATCGCACAATCACTTACTATATGTGCTGCACGATTTGCTAAAAATTTCGGCATCATCTCCCCACACTTCTCCGATATACCAAATATATTTATTGATTTTGAAATTTTCTTAAACACTTACAAGTAAGTGGTTAAGAAAACACTCAAAATCAATAATGGTATATCAGAGAAGAGTGAGGAGACACAACCGAAATTCTCAACAAACCATACAAACACATATAGTAAATGACTGCCTAAGTGTGATCAAACATTCACAGACTGTCCAAACGGGATAATTCAAGACTTTGAGGTGGATATATATATTCTCATAAACAAATGAGAACATACACATCAAACCCAAAGTCTTGAACGGGAAGGCACATTGACACGGTTTTAACGCGCTCTCCTGAGGTGCGTGTAATGTTAGGTCGCACCCACGCACCTCAGCTCACAGGGAATACCCCATGCATTTATATAACATAAAATTAAATAACAACGCAATTATCATTATGGACATATCAAATTAAATAACACCCAAATTACAAAATTTTTCAAATGAAGAACATCGAAGCTAAACAATCTACATTTTTTAGTCAAATTAACATCAAATTTCTATTAAAATCAGATTTAAAAATATATTTACATGCAATAAAAATCCACAAAGTTTTAAATCACAAAATGAATTTTTTGGGTATTTACCTATTGCTATAGAGAATTCTGATTTCTTTACATTTATCCACATCTTTGTATATATGTACTACTTAAGATGTGTGGTCATTCCATTTCTCTATATCTTCTTATCATCATAAGACAAGGTTCAAATGGGATCACTTTCAGCGTCAGTGGAGCATCTATGGCCTCACGAATGGCAGGACGACCTTTTTGCATGAGAACTGCTCCCATGCCAGTTCCACTAGCATCACACTCGACTACAAAAGTTTCTGAAAAATCAGGCAAGTCAAGAACTGGGGCAGTTGACATAGCCTCTTTAAGCTGTAAGAAGGCTTGATGAGAAGATGGGCTCCAACTATAACTGTCCTTCTTAAGAAGACTGGTCAGAGGTGCAGCAAGAGATTTTACTATCAGCTCATGGAGGAAGCACTTAACTGTTACTGATCAATCCTTTCCATACTCTCTCATTTGGTCTACCTACATTCCCCCCAAAGTTTCTCTATTCCTATGGAAGCTCATCCATGGAATTTTACCCACTGATAGAAGAGTCCAGCAGAGTGGAATATCATTGTGTTCTAAAAACTTATGCTGTCCAAATGCTTAGATTGAGTCAACCACTCACCTTCTCTTACATAGCAAGCTGTCAGCTGCCACTTGGGCTCTGCTTAAGCCCTGCATTCATATTGATCCCCCTCATGATGGCTGCCAATGCCATCTTATTGGAGCCCCCCTCCCCAGTCTCTTCCCACTGACCCCCACCACACGCCGGAGTGGCTCCGGTGATATTGTACCCCCACCCCCACCCTTCGACCAAAAGTCATCCCAACCCTCCCTACCCCCTTTCTCCCTCTAGCAATATTCGGGTGAGCTCGCGGCCCCACACCCTCCCAACCAGCAGTCCCCACCCCGGACCCCTTGTAGCACCTCTCCCTTAACCCCCCACTCCCAGAGTAGCCCCCCTAGATCCGCCTGAACTCTCCTCCCCCGGACCCCCCACCCTCCCAGAGATGAGCCCCTACCCCAGACCCTCTGTTGGATCCCCCCTCTCTGAACCACCCCACTCCTAGAGCAGCCCCCCCTCGGACCTACCGCAATCGAACCCTCCTCCCCTAGACTCCCCCCCACTGGAACTTCGCACCCTCCCAGCCAGTAGCCCCCACCCCGGACCCCCCACCGGAGACCCCCTCCCTGAAATCCCCACTCCCAGAGCAGCCCCTCACCCACCGAAACCCTCCTCCAGACCCCCCATCGGAACCCCCCCACCCTCCTAACCCACAGCCCCCACCCTGGACTCCCTGCCGGATCCCACTGCGCGCCTGAACCGCCCTCTGCCAGAGCACCCCCCGGCCCCCTCCGCTCTTGACCCTCCTTCCCGAAAACCGCTGCTGGAACCCCTCTCCCTGCCAGACCAACCTCCCCCTCCCGGATCGGCTAGAACCCCCGCCCTCCCTGATGATCCCCAAGCTTTAAAAAAAAAGGAACAACAAATGCAACAATGGCGATGGTAGAGGCGCGTCAGGTAGAGAGAGTTTTACAGAGAGAGGGTGAGGGAGGGGGCTTACCAGACCAGAGAGGATGGCTTGGAGGATGGCGACAACGCGACACTGGCGGCGACAACGAGGACGGCTTCGATGGCAACGACGAGGACGGCTTCAACGGCAACGGTGAGGGGGGCTCTGCGGGGACGACGACGACGAGGAAGGCTTCGACGACGATGGCGAGGGCGGCTTTGGCCGCGACGGCGAGGGCGGCTTTGGCCGCGACGGCGAGTACGGCACCGGCAGTCTCTCCTTGGCAAGGAGATAGTGGAAAGAGAGTGAGAGGGAGAGTGGGAGTGAGACGGAGATCGCGGGGGAAGGGGGGAAGAAGGGGGGAAAGCTCCGTCGTGGGGGAAGGGGGGAAAGTTTCGATGGAGGTAAAGAATATTTGTAACGGATTTCAGATGGATTATTTCCGTCTGAATATCCGTCTCAAATAACGACGGATAGAAAGACGGAATATATTCTGTCTATAATTATAGACGGATCTTCAGAGGGAATATAGTATGTCGTTAATAACAACGGAATTTGTAACGGAAACTAATCCGTCATAAATACAGGCGGATTTTACGACGGAAAAATATCCATCTGAAATATCCGTCTGAAATCCCGCTTTTTTTGGTAGTGTGCACATGGGCGGCTCGTGAGTTTCTTGGGGTGAAGGGTTAAACAAATGGACTTGAATTGGTTGATCTATCCAAGGTAAATTTCGGTGATTACTCCAGCCAAGATTATAAACTTCCGAAATGGAATCACACTTGGACTGAGAGAACCCTAAGGCATTTTGGACTTGAGCTTGGATGACCGGTGGGAGCCGGGCTACCGTAGGACATTCACTCACATGGTGAGTGGGACTGGCACAGAACTCACAGGCTTCCTTGAAAGTTTGGATTGGATTTCCAGCCTGTTTGAAAGATCCTACAGATTGTTTATGAGATGAGATTAAGGCATGATTCATTGAATTTTCACTCAAAATTTCAAACATATCATACGCCTCATCTTCATTCTTGTTCATGAAAGCCCCTCCACAACATGTATCCACCATTTGTCTATCATAATCAGATAACCCCTCATAAAATGTAAATATAATTTGTCATTTGGGTAACCCATGATGTGGACATTGACGTAACAAATCCTTCAGCCTTTCCCAAGATTAATAAATTTACTCGTCTGAAAACTGAGTAAATCCCAAAATCGCCCTTCTCATAATGTTGGTTCGGACTATGGGATAAAATTATTTTAGAAATTCTAACTGCATATCTTCCCAAGTCCTAACAATTTTATCAAAACTTCTTAACCAACATTTTGCTTTATCCTTCAATGAGAATGGAAATAAGATCAACTTAAGGGCATCGTCACTAAAATTTTAGATTTTGACCAGCGAGTAAATTTCTTGAAAATCATCTAGATGCTCATACGGATTTTCATTAAGTTTCCCATAAAAATATGGGAGCATCTGGATGATACCGGGGCTAATCTCATAATGATCTATCAGAATGTCAGGTAGTTTAATACAAGTGGAGGGTTTATAAGTAGAAGGAGTAAAGTGTTCCTTCATAGACTTACGTTTCCCTTTAAGATAGATGGTCATTAAAAATAGGTCGGATCCTTGAAAGATTTTTTAATTTTTTAATTACTTTTTAAATTAATTTTTTAATTAATTTTTTTTTCAAATTTTTCATCATTTTTTCAAATTTTATTCTCTTATTATTAATCTCCTTTTATGTTCTCTTTTTATTTTTTTATGTATTTTTATGTGTTTTTTTATTTTTTATTTTTTTATTTAATTTTTTTAAAGATTAGAAAATCACCATGTTTCATTTATTTTTTTATTTTTATTTTTTTGGCTAACACTAATTGAGATGAAGAGAGAGAAGAGGAGAAAAAAATATTTTATTTTTATTTTTTTTATTTTTTACATACATAAACAAGTTGACACACAAATTACCTAATGACTTAGATATGACCTAAACCTACAAATGGGGTTTCACAAAATAACTAAAGTGTAATTTTAAGTTCACCCTCAATATTTTCACCGGCCAAGTAAGGGGTGGGGTAGTGGGAGGCTCCCCCTACTTTCGTAGGGACCTAATTATGTCAAATCATAATCCCGCTTAAGGCATTTACCGTCCGACCGTCTTGCCTTATGCACCAATTTTCACAAGATGGTAAACTCAGATCGTACTAAAATCACAGTGTGATCCTAGAGCCAATGTCTACTGACTTTTATTTAAGGTTTAGGTTATGCAAAGATGTAAGGGAAATGTGGTTTGTGGGCTAAGGAAGGGTGATGAAATCCCCACCTTATGTTATTTAGGGGTATTGCCCTTAAATTATTTTGAAATGAAATGCACATCACAATTTTAAACAAGGGGTTCTTATGCAATATGCATGTCAGAATAGGATAAGTAGAACGTACCTTACTCCTTGTAATCTCCAAAATACAATGACAGAAATTAAATAAAAAGAAAAAATCATATGTTAAATGATGCATGATCTAGAAAAATGGATTGTGTGATTTCTACTCTTTAATGAAATCTTTTATTTTTGGTGCAAGTGATTTCTTCTTCTTTTTTAATTAACGAAGCTATCTAACCAACACAATTTTTTTTAGATTTTTCTAAATATAAAAACTAACAAAATGTAGAAAATAAATTAAATCACAAGATGGAAGATTGAAATACTTACTTGGATCGCGATCCCTCGTCTTTTATTTTTTGATTTTTTGTTGATTTTTTTATTTTTTATTTTTTTAAGGAGATGTAAAAAGGGAGACATGCTTCATTTTTTATTTTTTTCATTATCTAAATGAAACAATGCATGAAATAGATGTAATCAGTCACGAAAGCATGATGAAAAAAAAACTATTTTCTATTTTTTAATTCTTTTCAGAGATTATTTTTTTTTAAAAATTTTTTAATTGATGTAAATAAATGGAGAATCAACTAAAATACATGAACAATATGCATCTACAATGAAAACAAGATAGCATGAAATTAAAAAATTTCTATGATTTTCTATTTTCTGATTTTTTTTTTCAGAGATTTTTTTTATATATATATTTGAATTTTTCACTAAGAGATGAATGTAAGAAGTTATAAATAATAAAATAATAAAAACATGTAAATTTATAACAAAATGAAGCCTAAAATGATATTTTTATGTGTTCTGATTTTTTATGATTTTTATAGAATTTTTTAGATTTTTTTGAAGATTTTTCAGAAATTAGAAAAATACAACCTATACCTACGTTTCAGTCCTTTAGCGACGCTTGACTGCTACAGTTCCAGACTTTCAACAACACTTCATTTTCTGGAAATTTCAGGTCTGATTTTTCCCTTTCTTTGATTTCTGATTTTTTTTCTTTTTCCTACAAAATAAAAATAGAAAAATTAATATACAAATATACACATCAAATATAAGAATATCAAACTATAAAATTAATTCCCTCCCCGACAACGACGTCAAAAATTGATAGTCACAAACCCATCGTTGAAAAGTCGTGTCACAATTTTAAAATATTCGCACTCACTCACTTTTAAAGATTAGAAAATCAAGTATAGTGGTAAGTGGAGTCGGTCCCACAAGGAGGAAATAACATTTTGGAACAAGTTGAAAAAATATCTTTATGATTTGAAAAGTCGAGTTTTGAGTGAGATTAATCTAAGCAAAAATAAATTGCATGAAAATAAACTCACTAAAGAAGATGAGAGGGGTAAAGAAAAGAACTTAAAAGAGATAGAAAGAGAAACTAAGACAACCACAATTTACAAAGATGAACTTTTATTAAGATGGAAGTGAAAGTACACTCTATGAAAATAAAAATTACAACTCATAAAATAAAGAAAAGGGGAAAGAATATAGCCAAGATGAAGATGAAGATCGCCACCTAATTGCCGTGCCGAGTCTTGGAGTGGATCACCCCGCCGTGGAGATGGACACCGCTGAGAGAACCAATGGAAAAGAATCTCCGCCTTGGGATGTTTGGATGAAAATAGAGGAGAGGGAGAGATAGAAGATGAAGAAGAGAGTTTGAAAACAGTGAAACAGAAATAATGAAAATAGGTCGTGATTAGAAATAAAATAACTTTAAAAACGAAGAGAATTAGAAGAAGTGGTGAAAATAAAAGTTGACGATCAGAGGAAGAGGAAGAAGATTTGTGAAGAGTGA
>JAHNEJ010003081.1:0-80239 GCA_022559845.1 Amorphophallus konjac
GTCATTAAGGTTTGAAGATGTATGCTTCATGTATTTTCTATATGAGGTTTTGAGGGTCATACATGTTATTCAAATGCATGGGTTATGATGTTGATTTTTGGTTGAGATGCCTTGGTCTTTCATGCATATTCTTCTAAGTTGCCAAAGACATGAATATGGTTCATGCACTTTCTACTTGAAACTTTTAAGCTTGTGATGTGCTTGAAATATTCATACAAGACTTCTGAGAGTTGGTTCTATATTGCTCATGCATTGCATGAATGCTTGGTCTTGTGAGCTACGCACTAAAAGCTTGATTTATTAACTTGATGTGTGAAAGAATTGCATGAACATGGATCTTATGAGGATGGCTTCAATTAGGTCTCAATCAATGAGATTGTGTTCATTGAACACACCTTTCTATTTGAATGACAGTGTCATATCATTCATGAGGTTATTGTGATTTCAATGTATGGATGATTAAAAAGATCCCTTGTTTATATCAATGCTCCTCGTGATATCAATGATTCATGAATGTTAGCATTTGTCAACAAGAATGCCACTTGAATGAATGTGTGTTTGAATGGTTAGCATGTTATAAACTTTCATGAGGCATGAATGTTTGCAATTTGAATGTTGAAAGAAAGCCTTGCAATTGAATGATAATGTAATTGTGGAAACATCATTATAAATATGCATAGCTACATGTGTGTATGAGATCATGGTGATGCATAATGAAAATGCATATTTACATATGTTTACATATGTGTGTGTTTAGGTGTTCGCACCTTGTCAAATTGAGTTTCATGATATGTAAGCGTATGTTGGCAATGTTATTTGAATGATTGAGCTCCCATATCATTACATATGCCTTAGATGCAATGGAAGATTCAAAGTTCCCCAAATGCCATAGCTCGTGACTTATGTCTTTATGGAAACATTTATTTATGCAATGAGCATTTGGATGGTTGACAAGTTATGGAGGTTCTTTTGGAAGAATCTAGTTTATGAGCTCTTAACTTTCACACATGTGGTAACCTGATACTCTTGTGTTTTTGTAGGTCCAAGGATGGTTTTTATACCCTCCCATATCAAGTGGATCATGGTAATACACTAACCACCTTGTGTGCTTGAAATGGAGGTAGTTGAGGTTGAGCTTTCATACCTTTGTATTTGGACAATTGAGAGATTCAATTTCATTACAACAAACACTTGTCATATGGTGGAATGTGTTTTTGTTGGTTGTAAATGGAAAGCCAAACACATGTTTGAATGGGTTGTATGATGCATTTTTATGTGAACAAGTTGAAATTGTTGATGCTTGATTCATGAACTTTGATTATGATCTAACCGCTTGTTTCATCATGTGTTTCAGGTTAAGAAATCCTGTTTGATCATCATGGGACTTTGGTAACATCTAAACATTTATTTTCCCATATATTTTTAGTGATTTGATAAGTTTTTGAAACCCATACTGACATGGGTCGACCCCTGGGGTCGACCCGTGAAGCTTCTGGTTCGGACAGAACCAATATTGTGACCCAGTGTGTAGGGGTCGACCCATGGGGTCGACCCACACAGCATGGGTCAACCCCATGGGTCGACCCAACATCCATGGGTCGACCCATGGAAACTGAGTTTCCATTTCTTATCTGCCCGCCCTCTGGTTGTCCAGGGGTCGACCCATGGGGTCGACCCATTCCGGCACGGGATTCTCGGGAGCATCCGAAACCCAATGAAAACATGTCTAAACTTTACCAAACTACCCCCCAATGGTTTCTAATGTTATTAGGGTGTTTCTAACATGTTTTAGGAGGATTATATGATTCTTTTATCCAGTTCTCTATATATATGAATGTGAACTCTGATTTTGGAAGGGAAGAACCATAATGTGCAATCTTTCTATCTTGTAGGGCAAGGAAAGGGGGAAAAGGAAGTGGAGCTCTTGCAAGGTGGTTTTCATCTACTTCCATGGAGATTTGAAGCTCGTGGTAGAAGAAGAAAAGAAGCGTCTCAAAGAGAGGAACGCGAGGAACCTGAAATCGCTGCCATCCGACAACGAGCCAAGAAGAGCCGGAGTCTTTCTTGAAGGGGGAGCCTCATACATGCTTTATCTTCTTTGATTCACTCTCTAGAGTTTGTTTGGGGCTCAATGCATCTATTTGTCTTTGCTTCTTAAATTTTTGAAAGGATATATGTGTGGGGGTTCGGAGAAAGGGTTCTCCGAGTGTTTATGTTGACGCGTGTGCGTCATTTTGTGCGGAGCATATCCGCATGTGTGCTTGGACATATCTTGGGGTGTGTTCCCCGTGTGTGGTTGGGAGTTTACTCCCGTGTGATTGTGTAGGCTTCGCCCTACGTGTGTGTGTTGGAGCTTGGCTCCGTGTGTGTGTGAGGATTTATCTCCGGGCTATTTTATACAGTAGTGAAGCCTCACCGGTTTGGTGAGGGGTGGACATAGGGAGCCCATCGTGGTCCCGAACCACCTTAAAAATCCTCGTGCAATGTGGCTTGCATTGTTGTTTGTGTTGTGGTGGTTTGCTTTATTGTTCATATCTAATTATCCGTTCAAGTGAGTACGGTGAGATTGAGAGATTCAAGTCTATTCCAATTAGTTTAAATTCCTCACTCTTGCTAATTCTGCTGTGAGCTAGTAAATAGTTTTAATTGGACATAATTTTAGTAGAGGGTTCTATTCACCCCCCCCTCTAGAACCGTGTTCCTAAACTACGGGACCAAACAGAATTACATCTTGCTGTTGTCAAAATGATATTTAGGTACATTACAGGCACACATAATCTTGGTCTATAGTTTCCTGTTGCATACACATTAGATATAACTTCATATACTGATGAAGACTATGCAGGCTACAAGCTAGATAGGAAAAGCACAAGTGGGTTTTGTCAATTCTTAGGTCGGTGTTTAGTTTCTTGGGCCTCCAAGAAATAGCATTTTGTGGCCCTCTCCACTACAGAGGCTAAGTACGTAGCTGCAGGGAGCTGTTGTACTCAAGTTATCTAGATTAAACACCAGCTCAAGGACTACAATGTAGACCTTGGCTGCACACCTATATACTGTGACAACACTAGTGCAATAAACCGTCTAAAAATCTCTGTCTTGCATTCAAGAACAAAGCACATAGAAATCAGGCACCACTTCATAAGGGATGAAGTCTCTAAAGGAAACTTTGAACTAATCCATGTAGGGCACTGCACAACAGATTGCTGATATTTTCACCAAGCCATTTGATAATGAAAAGTTCTCTACCTTGAGGAAAGAGTTGGCATTTTCGATCTTTGAATTCCATGCTGTTCTCTGAATTCCATTTCATTCTTATCTGTAATTTTTTTTTTGTTCTGCCTCGAGGCACTGACTTTCACTGCCTCGACCTGCTAGTTCAATTCTTCCCATTTACAACTCTGAGTCAAGTATATGCGTCGATGCACCCTTGTCCAGGTCGATGCATCGTGCATTTCTCTATTCTTCACTCTTACTATCTTGTTCAACCTTCCTTGGTATATAAAATTGTGTTAGGAGAAGGGCAGAGTATGTCTTGTCTGGAAACCTGCACTAGCTTGAGGTGGTCCTTGACCTAAGTACTCAGCCAAGTACCAAGACTAATTGACTCATATAGTCAGGGGGAGATTTATTTTGGATAGATTTGACATTCTTCTTGAGTCCATGAAGTCAAATTCATAGGGGGAGTATGTCCTTCTTCTGAAGTCTGTAAGACTACATTGTGATTATTGAGAATTTTATACAGTTCTTTACACGATCTTGAAATTCAGTAATCTCTTAATGCTTTAAGTCGTATTCATTGAAATCTCAACAAAGGAGTTTTAAAACTTATAATCTTGTATACACTGAGATAAAGGTTATTAAGAATATCTTTCTATATATCTGAATGAGTAAAGAAAAATGTTGAAATATAATGCCTGAAATCTTCTAAAAGCTTGAACATTAAACATGAGAGACAACTCTAGCTGAAAATCAGTACAATAGTATTGTTCTCAAACCTTCTACTTCTATAAAATCAAAGGAGCATAATCTACTCAGGGCAATGATTTGGATTACTGAGAAACCAACTACTTCACCATGAAGTGGAGTAAAGTTGAGTCATGAAGTGCTAGATTTCTCTGATTAAAAAAAAAAGGCTAGGCTATAGCCTATTGACATCATGACAGAGCAATGGCATAGAATGTTCAGTAACTGGGTCATTTCACTAAGACGTGTTGTGCCTTCACGTAAAAAGACATCTCTACTTCTAACTCTAGTCTCTAAAGAGAGACATTAAGGTTACCACACGAGTAACTGGGATTCTTGCATCTAAACCAATTGTATCCTTACGCAAAAAGGTGTAGGTTAAACCACTTTTTTCAAAGAGGAAAAGCAAAATTATTCAGAAAACTTGTTGAAAGTGATCAATTGAAAATATTCAAAGCTCAATGCAAAGTATGATGGAGATTGTTTGTTCTTCAATTACCGCTGAAAATTTTTTCACTTAAGAAGTCTCTGAAAGATTAACCAGTACACATTTAGACAGCATATTCAAGGCATTAATATAAAACTTTGCTTACTCTCTTATTTCTGTATGAAGATAATTTTCAATCCTATCCTCTTTGTATCTCTGGATTATCACTTTTAAACATCTAGCACATTTAGTTACCTCACTTAATTCCTTAAGAGATGGATACGACACCTTCTCAAATCTGTGAACTTACTTCTCTGTATCTCTTGCTACCCATTTTTTTTGATGATGTCAAAGGGGGAGAGTAAGAGGGAGAGGATAAAAGTGAAAGGGGGAGAGTAGTTAAGCTGAGGGAGAGCAAGTTAAGTTCGGAGATTCTTAAGTGTTCTCTCTCAAAGAAAGTCTTCTTATCTGTCCACTACTGCCCTGATTGGCATCATGTCTGTCGCCTGGTAAACTCAAATAAATCTTCCTTTCGTACTTCATTCTACTCAATTCACATATCTGAATGTTTAATTTTTTTAAGGAAGATCAATATTTTTTTGGGCATTAATAAGACTTAATAACTCATATTGCTGCTATCATCAAAAAGAGGGGAGATTGTTGACATTTTTATGTGTTGATGATGTCGATGCATTGTGGTTCTTTAGCTAATGAATAAAGTCTTAAATGCAGGTGTTTTGGCTGTAGGAGCTATATCAAGAAGAACAAGGAAGATTTGAGAAATGTTCAGAGATCACCACTGCCTCGATGCAGTTACAACCACATAAGCAAGTTTAGAGAGATGCATCGACGCAACAAGGAGATGCCTCGATGCAGTCACAATCACAGAAGTAAGTTTAGAGAGCTACATCGACGCAACAAAGAGATGCCTCGACACATCAGAAGCTGAACTCATCTGATCAAGATTGCATCGACGTGAGGGAATCATGCCCGACACTTCAGAGTGTGTTGTCCGATAGACAATTCAATGCACCTATCAGATGCATTGACACACCAGGATGCTGCATGAATATTCAGAACGATGCTGAAGTCTCCTGCCTCGACACGTCAAGATGTTCAACTACCACATTGTATATGAGGTCGATGCATTAGAGTGATGCACCGACGCATCAAGTCAAGGTGTGGACCTTTAAAGGCAACTAAGTCGGAGCACCAAGTGCTGCATCGATGCACCGAAGAACCAATCACCTGAAGCCACATATTGGAAAGCCTCTTTAGCTGCACCACCTCGATGCATCAAGTGGCTGCATCGACCTCCTGAAGCAACATCTAATGCTATGTACTTCGGCCGACCGAAAAAGTAGAATGATCAACAGATTCCGTCAAGGTTCGTTGGAAATGCAATTGAACTCAAGAGGATTAAAGCATAATTTTGGGATCACGTGCTAGAACTCATGGAAGCTTGATTGGCATTCAATCAATCCACGTGGCAAAAGTTTTGGAAGGATAAAAAGTGTTAGAATATTCCCTCTAACCTGGACCAATGAGGTACTTAGGTGAATCAGGTGACAGCTCTTATGGAATTTCTGGTGGGAAAAATTCATCACACGTGGATAATTTCTGAAGAGTTCAGATAATCGTCAGAATATTTCTTTTCCACGTGGACCAATGGATCTCTGGCTGATGATCAGAATTTCGAAGAAGAAGATGATACTCTATTATATATATAATATATACAATGAGCTCATTCGTCAAGACGTGTTGCTAAAGCTGCTGCTTTCATTGCCATTTACGATTTCGAGAGAGAGAACTCCTCCAAAAGAAAAGAAAGAGAGAATCATCGTGTGAGGAAGAAAGAATAGAGTGCAGCTAGCTAATCTCGTAGGAGATTGCTTCATCAGAAGCTACATTACTCTTATTGGTTTTTCTCCGATCGAATTCTTCATTTCTATTTGTTTTCTTTATGTTCGTCCGTTTATATTTGTTCTAGTTCCCTCTGAGTGTTTCAGAGGAAGGGAGAATATTCTCCGATGTCCCCTCTGTAGTTTCAGAGGAAGAGAGGTCTCCAACCTCTAGTTGCGTGAGCTGAGGGATTTAGTTCACGGGCTCCTTCTGTGAAGACAGATGAAGGGAGGATTGTCCTTCGGGTACTTGCATTGCGCAGGTGTGTTTTGATCTCTACTTGGTGCAGGATCGAAGGTCAAGGGATTTGTCTCCCTTGGGAGTGAAGCTGTGGTATCAATAGTTGTCACAGACTAAGTCCTGTTTGTTGGTTTGCTTTCAGTAAGGAATCCTCACTTGGAGAGTGAGGGGTGGATCTTGATTGCGGACCACAATCGAACCACCTAAAGAATCTCATCCATTGAAGTGGTTTGTTTTGCTTAGCAATTCAGTGTGTGCTACCTTGACTAATCAATATATTAAAAGACGCAGCTAGAAGGATAGGTTATGTCAATCTGGATCACTACCTCTTGCGTGAGGAGATCCTCATATCAAAACCTCTGCCTCGTATTGATGTCAGTCACTGTGAGCATGCTAGGCTACTGAGTGTGAGCTGCATCTGTCGATCTCTTTGTCTGCACTCATTGCGTTCACATCACTTCTCTCGGAACACACAATCACTGTTGATTTGTCTAATCTGGTGCGTAAGTTCAAATTAGTGTTGTCTTTGTCGAGCTTCATGATCACGCACGATAAGTTCCTTGAAATGTTCTTGGCATGCAATATTGTTGATTGATTGTCTGTTTCGTGCTTGTGGTTATATCAGGGTTATTGACAGCGTATCTGCTTGCATTGCTCTTGGAGTTTTTATTTGCTAACATTTGGAACAGATATATTCATACCCCCCCTTCTATTTCTGTTATTCTTGTTTATCATCACTCACAGTTCGGTACCAAATCCAAGGCCTGCCAGTCTAATACCTGAGCCATTCGACAACTCGCGGTGTGTCGGGCATTTCCTCGAACACCTTGCGAGTGGCTGTGACAATACCAGATGATTGACCCCTGCGAGCCAATCCCAACATCCCAAGCGCTTGGAGTCCCATAAAGGACAACGCTAGACGACCAAAGGAGACCCCCGGTGTTGGGCATGTATGGAACATGCTTGATTCTATTATTTTGATGATGACTGACTATGAGTCAATGATGAGTCTTATATGCATCTAATGATGTCAACATATATAAGTTTCAGGTCAAGTCAGCATTGGCATTTGTGTGGTCTCATGAAGATATCATGCAATGGTATCATGAGATATGATCAAACGGATATGAACAAGGCCCGATTGTAGTACAAAGCTAAGGGAATGTATCAATGAAAACCCATAGCCAAGAGTTTTTTTTATTGCTAAAATCCGTTTGCTAAGCTAAAAAAAAGATCAAGCAAGGTGTGTGAGAAAAGGACATTGGGAGATCAAGACCTACAGCTCAATCTCCATGTGTAAAAGCTCCTTGGGTGCACAGATATCAAGGAAAAGGTTGGCAGAAGAAGTCGAAAAAAATATATCAAGAGCACAAAAGGATGCGACGACCTCAAGACTTCAGGAGGTCGACCTTAGGAGCTTCACAGAAGCCGTTAAAGAAGCTCGTCTCAAAGGGTGGTGTCGACCTCAGGTTCTCAGGAGGTCGACTTCAAGTCCTCATAGAAGCTGTTGCAGTAGATCGTCACAAGGGTAGTGTCGACCTCAATCTCTCAGAGTGTCGACCTCAGACCCTCACAACAAACAATTCACCTGCTGATCTTCAAGGCTGCCTCGACCTCGTCACCAGGCGTGTCGACACCTTCAAGCTTCCAACCCAAAAGAGTCGACTCTGAGTGTCGACCCCTTTTCGCGAACGCTCTACTGTGCCACATCGTGTCAACCTTACCTTCAGAAAGTGTCGACCTCACGATCGCAACCAGCACTCTGTAAAGTGACCAGCGCAAGCAGTGTCGACCTCGCTTCTATAGGAGGTCAACCTCAGGCCCTTCCAGAAGCCGTTATAAACCAGATTTTTTGAAGTAGTGTCGACCTCACCTCTCAGCAGGTTGACCTTACTGAAGAAGAATCTCAAAGTATTCTGACAGATGTGTCCTTTATAAAATGGTACAGAGGGTAGAAAGGACCGACGTAAACCTTTAAAATTCATAGATTTTGAGGTCTAGAAGATATTTCTAGGACAAACAATGGTTCTTGTCATTATAAGTGTCCATGGTAAGTTCTTAGTCCAAATATATGTCAGTACCAAACCTTGGAAAAGCCTCTCTCACTGCCAAACATGTCCCATGCGCCAGCCCGCAACGATTGTGTCTGAAAGGAAAAAGGTCCTGGAAAAATGATGTCCTTTCTGCTAACAGAAATTAAGGTTCTACAGGTATCCCTGGTCAAACCCCTTTGTTTATTTTAGCCATTCAAAACTACAAGAGAAATGGAGGGAAAATCTTCTACGTCTTAAGGCCTATAAATTGGACGGCCTTCCCTTGCATGATGATGTTGTTGCTGCTGCCACTGTGTCACGCCCCGAGCGCGGAAGGAACCCGATACGCGTGACAAGTTATATCAATCATGTCAATCAGAGCATAAGTGTATTCGACACACAGACAGAGCGTGCAAAAGTAGAGATAAATCAAATCATTTATTCATAATAACCATCAAGGTAATTATAGTACATAATCTGAATAAAAGTACTAAGGACAATCTTGACTCAATAAAAGAAATTATAATGATTGACTCAAGAAATAGGAAAAAGACTCGACTAGATAACGACATCGATAATTGGAACGGCTCTACGCTCTTCACTCATGTCCGTCCCCATCCGAATGAGCTTCATCATCGGAATTATCTAAAAAATAGGGAAAAACACTAGGTGTGCAAACGCTCAGTAGGAATTATATCTCAAGTACAAGCTTGCTTTAAGTAATTACATATTACATGAATGCAAGTATAGCTATGCATGTACGCAAGACAAAGACGAGTGTTAGAAGAGTATCAAGAGTTAACTAGCAAGAATTTTAGGATATTCATGTAAAGTGTATCAAGATGGTCAAGCATGTAAATATATCAAGTCATGTCACGGGAATTGGCTATTATAATATCAAGCAAGTAAATGCCCTTTCCGGGCCACGCAAGTCATGTCATGTCAAGTACGAGTCGTGGAATGCCATAAAATCAAGCTAGTCATGCACTTTGGTGCAATGCCACACCGTGATCAATCAACTCCCATGGGCACAAGTACTTTCAGGTGTTGCTCCCAGGACCAGATCGGGCCCTATATGCGTAGACATTGGGTCATGTATATTTTAGACATCCACTATAGTTATAGCCAATATAGAGTTCCAAAGGAATAACCATTGTAGGATGATAAGATAGATTTCACGAATGAATGAGTTCAAGGGCAGAACTTTGAACAAGTATGACTCCTCATTAAATCACACGAAAATCAAGACATATCATGAATCTGGGTAATTGGCGCCACTCAGTCGCCATTAATTATAGAGATAGCGCCCAGATGCGTGGTCGCCCATTCCTGTGAATAGTACGGGCTGGATTAATTAGCGCCTATGCTCAGGTCGCTCATTAAAGAATTAGCGACACTCATCAGGTCGTAGGTTTAGTGAATAACGAAGGTTGTCCTGTCGCTAATTCAATTAGCGCACAGATGGTTGTCGCTATTTCAAGATAGAAGGCAGAACTTCTCATAAAGGCCATGATAGCACTCTATGAGGGCTAGACCACCATGTTTCTTCAGAGTGACATGGCTAGAAGGGTTTTCAGGGTTTTGAGGGTATAACCTGCTCGGCTGCCTTGAGAGAATCGAAGGCTAGCATAGACTTACAGAGATCTCCATGATGAAATCACCAGTCCGAAGGAAGGAATATCTCACGGAGGGTTCAAACATCACCGAGAATTAGTGAAACCCCATCTACGGATGTGAGATGAGAGTGTCAATAGACCCGCGATATGGGCCAGAAAACGAGATAAAACTGTGAGACGGAAATCCACGCATGTACAAAAGTCGCTATTTAATGAAATAGTGGCCTTCTGAAAGGTCGTTCAATCACACTTTATATCATAATTTTCATGAAAATAATGAAAATTAACAACACTATATAAGGGCGTTAATTTGAGGATTTTTCAGAAATCAATATCTATGATTTTCCAATAGCGACTGCGTACAGTGGTGTTCATTCTTTGAATGACGGCCTGACCTCGGTCGTGAATTCATAATTTTCAATATATTCACCATTTACTGGTTATTTACAAATTAGCACCCTTGTGTGAGGGCGCTCATTGTTTAAATAGCGACTAAGGGAATGTCGTCCATTCTTTGTTTGATGATACACATCGGGCAGATACGATCATAGACACATATTACTACTTACAGATTGGGAGTTTACAAAATTAGGAAAGTAAAGACATGAATAGATAGAGAAAATTATCAGGAATCTAGAATCATATTCATGCATTAATTTTCACATCAGGTTATGACGAGGGGTAATCTCGCGCTGGTCCTGAGTCGTGAGATCCAGGGAGGATTCTTGATCATGATCACAACGTCTGTATGAACTACAAGGCAAGAAACGGATCAGAGGAGCCTAGGGAGGATTCCTTGGGGAAAGACCCTCCGATGCTTAAGTCAGTAAGTGCGATAGAGCATGAGGGCGAATAGAGAGGGTAGGAAGGAAAGGGCTTGAGATTAGTCTCCACCAAGAAGTGTGGTGGTTTTCTCTCCGGACCAATGCCTTACCTTTTCGGAAGATCCCCCTGGAGTTTATATAGTAGTCCGTTTAACGTTATATTCTAGGGAGCTAAGGGGGCTTCGGGGGGGTTACGTCCTTATCGTGGGCTCATTATGGCATAAGGACTTTTGCCCTCCCCTATCCTTTGGAGTTCCTTGCTCCTGCTGGACGCGTAACGGACGCCGAGATGAGCTTCCGACAGTCGGTCTGAGCCAGGGTCGTTCGCTCGGGATTTTGTCTCGAGCGATGAAATGTATAGCTTGGGTAGACCATATCGGGTTCCCGCAGGGGATCTCCCGACCAACCTGTCGCTCGGGCTTCCGGACCCACGGGCCGCCTAGGAAGTGCTGCTTTGCGTGGGTTTTTGGGCTTGAGTTAAGTGGGCCCGGAATGGGGCTGTCACTTTGAGGAGCTGGGCCTGGTTTGGTCGAATTGGACCTAGTTAGGCCATGCTCTTGGATGGTTGATTTTCCCCCTCTCCAGGTTATATAGTTATTAAATTTTAACATGTCATGTTTATTAAATTACAATAACGAATTAGCGACTGTTTGCGTGGGCGTATATTTAATTAGAGCCCCGGCCATGGTCGCTATTTATAAAAAAAACTCAGAAAAACTAAACAGAACTCGCGATTCAATGATATAAGACCTATATGCATGATATTACTGTGATTAATAGGTTGGGCTTCATAACTTGTGCACACCTAACTCTTGTGGCTTGGTTTGGACGACGAACGAGAAGATAATAAGAGTTCTGCAGCAGCAGATGGCCAACGTAGGAAGAAGTAGTAGCAACAATAATTGCAAGGAAAAAGGAGACGGCAGCAATAGCACTGCAGGCTTCCTCTTCACGCTTGGTTGTCAGATAAAGAAGGCACAAACACTCGATCGTGGAAGAAGAATATCAACTACAGTAATAAGAACAACGGCAGGAGGCTTTCTCCTTCATGCAGCAGCAGTCGAACGAAGTCGAAGGAGAAGAAGTAGCACTTCTTCATGGTGACAGCAATAGGAAGAAGCAGGATGCAACTATCCTCCTTCTCGTATGGCAGCAGGAGAGATAGCGAGGACATGTAAGGAACTAATACGAGAAACTGTAATCGGCAGAGGGAAGACGATGAGGGCAACGTCGACGTAGAGAAATCAGGACGACCAACAGCAGTAGCCCGGGCTCGTTCGAGAGGGGTTTATATTTATAGGGAAGGAAAACCTATGGGGTTGTAGAATCGTAATGGGATTTAATTCCCACGTAAACAATCCTAATAAATCTAAAGTTTCCCTGCTTATTCTTTTCTATCCATATCTGCAGCCGCTTTCCCACAATAACTAAAAACCCTAAAGTCCATGCAGGCTCCGAACGTGAGATAGTTTTTGGGCTTCAAAAACAAACCCCATCTTACCCTTATATATATATATATATTATATATATATATATATATATATATATATATATATATATATGTGTGTGTGTGTGTGTGTGTGTGTGTGTGTGTGTGTGTGTGTGTGTGTGTGTGTATATATATATATATATATATATATATATATATATATATATATATATATATATATATATGTATATCCTATACTTCCTTTGGACGTAGGAAGGGTTATGGGCATTTAAGGCCCATTAGCTATTATTTATTTTGCCCAATATATATATGTACGGGAGGCCCATGTGTGGTTTATTTGCAAAGCTATTTATGTATTTAAGGCTTAACTCACATACGTGAGGCCCTAATGGAATAACTGGGGGTTGGGCTTGTTAGATAGTGTTTGGTTTGGGCCCTTTGACTATTTAGTTTGAGGTTTTTAGTTATTTATGAAAATTTTTATTTCTATATTTTATCTGGGTTGCTACACCCTCCCCCACTTAAAAGAATTTGGTCCCCAAATTTAATTGCACATAAACATGGAGGGTGCAGGATACTTACTCTTTTGAAATAAATCGGAGAATCTTTTCTTCATAGATCCTTCAGTCTCCCATGTGGCTTCTTGTTCTGAGCACTTGCTCCATTGAACATTGACCATGGGAATCGTCTTGTTCCGTAGTGCACGAACCTCGCGATCAAGGATCTTCAAAGGCTTTTGTTCATAAGTGAGATCCTTTTGTATTACCAGGTTGTCATGATCTATAACGTGGCATGGATCATGAACATACTTCTTGAGCATAGAAATATGAAATACATTGTGCACTTCAGATAGTTGCGGAGGCAAGGCGATCCGATAGGCAACCTCACCAACTCTTTCTAGCACTTCGAAGGATCGATATATCTGGGTGTAAGCTTGCCCTTAACACCAAATCTTCTGATGTCTCATCCAGGGGAAACCTTAAGGAAGACGTTGTCTCCGACTTGGAACTCGAGGTCTCTCCTTCTAGTATCGACGTAATTCTTTTGTCTAGACTGAGCCATTTGGAGTCTCTGTATTATGAGTTGAATCTTCTCGGTGGTATCCCTTACCATCTCAGGGCCTAATAGTTGCTTTTCGCCAACTTCGTCCTAGCATAAGGGTGATTAGCAACTCCTTCCGTATAGTGCCTCGAAAGGTGCCATTTGAATACTTGCCTGGTAGCTGTTATTATATGCAACTCGACCAGAGGCAAGTGAACATGCCAACTTCCACCGAAATCAATGATATAAGCTCGTAGCATGTCTTCTACAACTTGATTTGTTCTCTCAGTCTGACCATTCGTTTGAGGATGAAAAGTAGTACTGAAGTTGAGTCTTGTCAGCAATGAATGTTGTAGACCCTTCCAAAAATGAGAAGTGAAGCGCGGGTCTCGGTCAGACACGATCGAAATAGGAACTCCATGTAGTCTAACAACTTCTTTGATGTACAAGACAGCAAGAACATCAACTGACCATCGCTCTTTATTGGCAAGAAGTGTGTCGACTTGGTCAATCGATCTATAATAACCCATATTCAATCATGTCCTCCTTTGGATTTGGACAGTCCCACGATGAAGTCCATGTCGATATCCTCCCACTTCCACTTGAGAATATCTAGAGGATGTAGCTTACCGGTAGGCTTTTAGTGTTCCGCCTTGACTTGTTGGCATGTGAGACAGCGAGACACAAAGTCCGCTACCTCCCTTTTCATTTTAATCCACCAAAAGGTTCGTTTCAAGTCCTAGTACATCTTGGTTGGTCTGAGATGAATTGTGTACCTTGATCTGCGAGCTTCTTCTAAAATTTTCTTCTTCAATTCTGGGCAATCCGGTACACAAGTCCTTTCTCTGAATAATAATCTTCCATTAGAGGCTACCTTGAAGTCTGGTCGTTCTTCTAGCTTATCCTTGATTTCTACTAATACCGGGGTCATTATCTTGAAGTCCTTGAATTTCGGCTAGCAGATCCGGTTGTATCCTCATGTGTGATAGAGTAATACACCTTTTTTCCTATCTGTACTTATATCAAGTTTAGAGAATTGCTCCAGCAACTTCCACTCTTGGATAATATAGTTGGCCAATAACGCTCTCGGCTTTCGACCTAAGGGCATCAGCTATAGGATTACCCTTTCCAGGATGATATTGTATTGTAAATTCGAAAGTCCTTGAGATATTCTAGCCAACGCCTATGTCTCATGTTCAATTCTCTTTGTGAGAATAAGTACTTGAGACTTTTGTGATCGGAGTATACGGTGAATTGTTCTCCGTAGAGATAGTGTCTCCAGATCTTTAGAGCAAACACTACCGTGGCCAACTCTAATGTAGATCGTGATAAATCCACACATGTGGAACAAACCACTCATATGAGATATATAAAAGGATGGAGATGATAACAAAGACAAAAGAAAGCACGTGGTGCTATAAAGGAGAGTGATCGCCAGAGGGGTTACCTCAATAATAAAATAAATGATCGCGAATACCTGGTGATAAGTGGGATGCGGGATGGATTGTGAATTCCTTCCTCCTCCTTCTATCGGCCGGCCGATGAAGGGGGTTTTCCTTATTGATTACCCTTGCAAAAAAGAACAAACAAGTAAAAAAGATGGATCAGCCAAGAGTGAATGTAGTATCAATCCCAAATAGAAGATACGATGATGAAAGAGAACACAACATGCGCACCTCTTTTTTTTGGTTTTAAAAACCCCTAAAGAGTTAGGGAAAGGAGAAATATGATACTAATGCAAGAAAAGAAAACGGTGGATGATGACCGATGGAAAAGCACAAATAGATAAGCAAAAGACCCCTGCTGTCCCTGACGACAGTAGAGGGGAACCGGGGTTGATGCTGCTGGCAGGAAGAAGAGGAAGCAGAGAGCTCTTCTAAAAGATCGCACAGGAAGAAGATGAAGAGAGCCTCTGTAAACCCTGTATGTATCTATATGTATAACCTCTGACCTCGGTAACCTCTGTCAAGATCGACCAGAGCATGCTTATATAGGGTTTAGATCAAGATAACCACAGATTTGGGAAGATAAGAACGGGCAATGGTTATCAATGGCAAGGACTCCAGTTCCCTGATCGAGCAAGGTGACCAAAGAAGGCAGGGAACTATTCAGGAAAGGCACACTCAAACAGGACACCGAAACATAAAACGCGACCTTCAGAAGGGCGTCAAATTTGAATTGACGACCTACCTTAAGACGTTACTCCATAACACGACCTGGTCAAGGGCGTCACTTCTTGGATTTAAATTTGGAAATAAAACTTTCTTTATTTGAAAATTATGAGAAAACGCCTGAGATAAAGGCGTTACTTGAAAACACGCCCTGAGGAAGGACGCCAATCAGTAATTGGAATTTATTTTGAAACCGGATAATACCAGGAATTGACGCCCTGACATTTGGTCGTCCTTTCTTTTGAACACGCCCTAGGTAAGGTCGCTTTTAAAATAACGCCCCTCTTCAGGTCGCGAATCACAAAAATGCAAGAACAAACCAAAAAACACACAAAAATAGAAAAACTTCATATTATGAATGTATTGAAGTTCACTTTGGGGCGTCAACATAGTGACATGAGATTTGATCAACATAGCGTCAATTTTGGCGTGTCTACAGCTGCCCCGCCTTGGCGTCTGCTTTGCAAGGGAGTGAGACGAAAATGAAGCGAAAGTGCAACCAGCGGAATGAAGTGGAATGAACTGATAAGTAGACGCCAAGGTGTGATGTGACACGCCTCAGACACCAAGCATTAGAAATCTTTCCAAGATTCTGAGTGAAACAACTCCGAGTGATTCCAAGGAAACATCAATTTGCTGGATAAAGGAGATTAAACTAAACAAGTAAAAATGTGCGCGCGGCACGATAAGGAGACACCATTGGAGAGCGGTTACCAGCCAACGTGGACGTGCTACAACCAAGGTGGATTTGCAGAAAAATAAAGGGAATTGAGATGGAGACCCAGCAAAGGAACATTTTCAAGGAACCAGCCTGAGCGGCTTCAGAGAGAATAAAGTACTCAATTTGGAGTGGAATATCTCATGTCAACTCAATCAAGAACGAGTGACTTTCATTATCGCCATAATATGAAGATTTTCATCATGAACCTCAAAGTCCTACATGATGCATGTTGGGCTAAAAGGAAAAAATAAAACAAAAACTAAAATAGAAAATAATCAAGGATAATATTGCTAAGCCATCTAGACTTGGTCAAGAATCCATCCCTCTGAGCTGACACTAAGCCGAAGCCCGTTTGTCCGCGCATCATCTCAGAAAGTGGAACCATCGTCCCAAACCTTGGATGACTCAACGGCCTATCCGTGTGATCAAGACTCTCCTGGAATTATCACCGTTTTTGATGAAGGGGAACTCAAATTCCAGGTTCATCAGAACCACAAGGTCCTTGATATATTATAATAACGTAGAATACCATATAGTAATAATGCTTACAGGAACGAAATACAAGAACAACATGATGTTACTCCAACAGTGATCCGGGCATCTCGAAACCTGCAATCCTCTGCACTTGAAAGTTCATTAGCCCTCCCACAATTTCAATATGAATAACCCTCAATTCAAAGCATGACATGATCATAAGTGCTAAATTAAAAACAATTCCAACAAAATAATAGCACTTAAGTTCATCAAAGCATGTAGGGAAGCAAATTCATAAGCTCACAAATTCACGCCTGGATAGAACGGCGTCAAAAACATGAAAGGCGCCTGACATGAGGGCGTCAAAAGAAGAAACACGCCCTTCCAAAGGGCGTGAAATGCATCGAGAGTCCAGGAAGAAGACGACCCTGGAAAGGGCGCTACATAAAACACGACCTCCGTCAGGTCGTCAATTCAGAAATCGACGCCCCAACAGAAGGCGTTAATTAACATGCTTCCGTTTCCAACGCGAAAGCTAAACCCAGTCCTAATAGCAACCAATCTCACAACTCCGAACAGCCCTAAGACCCTTCGGACTTCTATAAAAGGAGGACACTTCCTCTGATCAACCAACGCAACCTCTGAGAGTTTCTATTCTCTGCTTCTTCTGTTCGTGTTCTTCTTCTCGCAGGGACTGCAACCGCCCGAGCCCTTCCTGCAAACCAAAGATGGAGAGGGCGTTTAAGAGGTCCAAAACTTCTACCCCTCGACTAACTGAGATCAACGGTCACATAAGCAGTAGAATCTCCATGAACCAGGTAAAGTATTATTTCTTCTGTTCTTCTCTTTTCTTATCTTCACTGAACTACTTCTGTCGCTCATGCATTCTCCTTCTTTTCTTTCTTCCACAGGATTATCCAAATGTCCCAGGAGCTAGGAGATTTACAAAAATTAAGTGGCTGCCACTTATCCTTTCCAAGTTTTCTTCGGATATGAGGGTATACCTAGCAAGATGGCACCTCCTGAGCCTAGTTACCCATGCTAAACACCATGATCAAATCCATCTTGATTGGGCAGCTATAGGAGCTCTTGTAGAGATATGGCATCCTTCTACTCATACCTTTCTCTTCTCTACCTTTGAAGCCACCATCCTATTAGAAGAATTGGAGATGATCTTAGGTTTAAAGAGAATGAAGCAAGGGGATGAAGAGAAGATGGCCAACATGCCAAAACCAATTTCTTCTCACGAGCTATTAACCACATTGATACCTAGCCCAAACTTAGTGAATCAAATCAAGGTCACTAAAGGAATTAATCTTCTAAAGCTTGCCTCATGGGTGTACAAGAGAGCGGATCAAGCTAAAGAAGAAGAAGAGATCGAACGGGTGACCAAGGCCTTCGTGGTATGCTTAGCAGGAGCACTCTTATTCCCATCCATGGAGGATTTTCTAGAGGAGGCACAGTTGAGCGCCGTGGTGAGCTTATGGGAGGGAGAGAGAATCGGACCGGCTGTTCTAGCTTATCTCTATAGCGGGCTTACCTCGGCGGCAATGGGAAGACCCATCTACGGATGCATGCTAGCTCTCTCTAGTTGGGTAGACCTTCACTTCAAATTTGATCCATGTGATGAGGCCCAACAGCCCTCAAGAATCTTCTCAAAGAGCCCACTCTCTTATGTGACCGGTTCACTTGGGATAAGCAACAGAGTGATGAACCGGATACCCCAAATCAAGAAGAGAGCGGAATGGAGAGAGCACCTCAAAGTAATGCCAAAGAACCTCTTCACTTGCGCCCCGGGAATACTCAAGACTCAAGAACTCCGTGCAAGATTTTCTCCCGGAACGGACCTTCGACTCATAGGCGCTTCAGAATTCATTTTGTATAACTCACACCGATGCCTTCCTCAACTCGGGCTTCCACGGCAGGTATTCGAAGACCCATCTCATCTTCCTTCAATCAAGATACGGGACCTCGGCAGCAACGAAGATGGAGAAGAAACCACAACCATTCATGCTCTGTGGAAGATCAATAAGATTCATCAACCTGTGGAAAGCTTGGATGAAGATAGAGAGCAATGGAAATCTTATGTGACAGTTTTGAGAAAACTGAGGCCCAAAGTGGCTCATTGAATGCAATGTGATCTTCTTTTCTGATAAATCAATGATACGTTCTTATTGAGCCAATTTCAAAGTGTTTATGATCAAATCTTCCAATAACCTGAGATTCTGTTGCAAATAACGACTCAAGCAATGTCGTTAATTCTAAAAGTGACGCCTCAGCACAGGCCGTCTTCAATGTTCGAGCTCTTAAAATTGACGCCTCCAAATATAGGCGTTAACGGAAAAATGACTTAATCCAGGGCGTTAATTGATTCAAATTCCCCAAAATATATTCGTTGAAATCCCAAAAGTAACGCCTCAAAATAAGCCACGTTCCATGCAAATCACGCCTCAACATTAGTCGCTAATCAAGAACAGCAATTATGACCCCCGTCACATCAATCAATCCTCATTGAATGCGTCTGACGACGGTTATCATTCCCCATGCAAACCAAAATAATGCCTCAGGTGACGTCGTCAATTATCAAAACACGCCCTCATGTCGGGTCGTCAATTCCACAAGAAACGCCCTTCCTCAGGGCGTGACTTCTTTTCGCATGCTAAACCCCCCCTTTTCCCCCTTTCTTCTTCTTCCTTCGTCCTTTTTCCCTCCGTTCTTCTGCAAGCCCTAACCGAAACCCCCCCGTTCTCCCTTTCTCAATCTCTCTCATTCTCTTTCCCCTCTCTACACCCTAGCCCTAGCCATGACCGGTGGCGCACCCAAGCGGCAGCGTGTGACTGCCCCAGAAGTTGTCGACCTGGGCGAGGACGAGCTCGCCCACGCCGGTGAAGATAACGCCATGGAGGATGCTCCAATGGCGGCCGAAGAAGAACATGCCGTGGAGGCCGGCGACGAGGCCGAAGGAGGCCAAGAGGCCAACGAAGGAGGTGAAGAAGATGAAGACAGTGGAGATGGACAGGGAGGAAACGAAGAGGGCGAGGGGGAAGAAGATGGAGAAGATGAGGACGTCGGCGAGCCACCGTCCACGGCGGCGACCGGCCCTCGCCCCGGCCAGCTCCGGCGACCACGCCAGCCACGGCCCCAACCCCAAGAACCAAAGCATAAGAAGGTAGGCCCCTGACCCCAATTCTAATTTTTTTTGCAATTTTATTTTTATTTTTCAGCATTTTCCATAGCCCTCGGGGTAGAAACCCTGCAACTCAGAAAAGAGACGCCCCCCGTGGGGGCGTGATTTAGAGATGAAACGCCCATCCCAAGGGCGTTAGTTCAAATTATTTTCTGCAAAATAATTAATTTCATGAAAACACGCCCTACAGCATGTCGCCCATTTAAATTCATCATTTTTCATATCATGCTGTTAATTTCCATTAATTTCCATGCTTTAATTATTTCAAATATTTTTCCATGAATTTGTTTCGCATGCTATTATTTCTATGTCATTTTGTGAAAACCATGAAAACAACGCCCCCCACCAGGACGTTAATTCAATAAAAGATGACCAAACCAGCAGTCGTCAAATCATTAATTTCAAAATTTATTATGAGACTCCAAAACCCCGCTTTGAAAACGACGTCCCACACAGGGGCGTGACTTAAGCAACAGATGACCCTGGGATGGGCGTCAATTGAAACATCGTTAGGAATTAGAAAGTTAACCACAAATCCACGCCCAACACAGAGGTGTTAATTCGATAAACAACGACCTAGTCTAGGTCGTTAATTCACAGCACACTTAAGAACCGCGCCCTCCTTAGGGGCGCCAATTGAACAAGCCACGACCTGGGGATGGTCGTTAATTAAACCAAACATCAACATTTCAACCCAAGGCAATCAAATGAATTTCCACATGAATAATCAAAACAATTAAGCCAAAAAATCTTTCTCTATGCATGCAGGGGTTGATGAGGACGCGCATCTCCTGGGTCATGGTCCGGGCGGCATACCACGGCCTCCCCGAGTTTCAGAGAGCTAGGGTAGACGCCATGGGATTCGGGGCCTTCCTATCCATAGAGCCAGTTAGACCAGACCTACCACTTATCCAGGTTTTGAGGGAGAGATGGGACAGGTCTAGTCGGGCATTCCTGATGCCATGGGGGCATATGATTCCTACCCTGGAGGACGTAGCTAGGATCACCGGGTTGAGGGTAGACGGTGAGGCTGTGAGTGGGATCACCTACCCTGACTACACTGAGTTCGCCCAGAGACTGCTAGGGCTAGAGATGGTCTACGAGACTCCCAGCGAGTGTAGGACTATCTTCCGCACCGACCTGACTACGGTGATGGGCTTAGGGGATGCTAGGCATAGATCAGGGGAGTCCTTGGAGCAGTTCTCACAGAGACTGACGGACGGGGCGAGAGCGGTCTACTGCCAGGACCCAGCTGACGGGGAGAGCGCGGACCGAGACTTGAGGAGGTTCCTGCTGCTGCTATTGGGGAGGCTATTGCTGGGGACAAAGGGCGACGTCATCAACTGCCGATTCCTGGGGATACTCGAGGATCTGGAGGGAGTCGGCAGCTACGCCTGGGGAGCGGCACTACTGGCGCACTTGATGGCCGACCTGTCCACGGGGACAGGGCGAGAGACGACCGTCAGCGGCTTCTCACCATTTCTTCAGGTATGCATTTTTCTCTTTTTCTTTCTTTTCTTTTTCTTTTATTATGCATGTGAATGCCTCACTAATGCAATGCATGGATGCAGGTTTGGAGCCACCTATACATGCCGATGGGGCGCGTCGACCCACGGCCTGGAGGTGAGGGAGCTTTCCCTCTAGCGCGGCGCTGGCTGCCGGTGGTGTTCGGGGCCCCACTGGGCTACGAGTTGTGGGTTCTACGGAGAGAGTTCCGCGACTTCCCTCCCTCGCTGGTATGATGAATGTTATGCATCTTTCTTTTGCATTTATTTGAATTTATTATGATGATGATGAATGATGATGATATGTATGTTTATGAATGCAGGTGCGATGGAGACCCTATGAGGGGATGACAGACGAGGGCCAGCCGTGGGTCGTAGCGGGGCGACCTCGCTTTGAGCATGAGCTGTGGGTCCACTGCTTGAGCGAGATCGAGCCGTTACGGCTTAGGCTAGTGATGAGGACCCTGGGCCTGCACCAGGAGTGGATTGAGGTAGGGGAGCCACGCGGCATCGGGAAGAAGACACGCGGTCGTACAAAGGCGACCGACTGGAGGGTACGGTTCGAGGAGCAGTACGCCGACTGGCGGCGAGGCGGGATCCGAGTCACCTCCCACGCGACCGACAGCTCCGAGTACCTCCGACGCTACTGGGAGGTTTACGCCGGACGACCTCAGATGAAGGTCCTAGGGGTATGTATGAATGCAATTATTTCTAAATGCAAATGCTTATGTATCTTTATCATGCAACTAATATGCAATGGATGCAGGACGCGCGTGACATCGCGGCGATGGATGCACAGGCCTATCTACACAGCCTGGAGGACCAGCTAGCCGCCACGCGGGCAGACCTAGAGACCCTGGTGAGTGTTTAAATTATTTCTATATGCAAATGTATTTTTGTTGAATTATTGATGATTAGCCACTGACGATCTCAATGAATGCAGCGTGCCCAGCAGGGAGCAGTGAGGAGAGACCCAGGGGAGGCCTCCAGCTCGAGGGGGCCCAGTGCAGAGGTGACTGCACTGGCAGAGCAGCTAGCTGGAGCGACCGCACGAGCCGAGGCAGCAGAGCGCGACCTCGCTTCACGGGTAAATTCAAAACACAAATCCATTCAAATATTGATTATATAATTGTGCACTGATGAAAATTCATTTTACAGACTGAGGAGCTTCGAGCCGCTCTTGCCTGCGTCTGCGAGGGACAGCAGGCGATGACTGCTCAGGTGAGTTTTTATTTAGTCATGTGTTGCTTTATTTCATAAATTGTTGAGTTGATGATTTGTTACCTGTTTGCAGAGCACACAGCTACGGGCGGCACGTACCGAGTTGGCGATCCGCGAGCAGCGGATCTTAGAGCTAGAGAGGACCCTGAGACGACGCGAGGAGCTGCCTCAGGACGTGGCCGAGCTGCGGGTGGCTCTTGAGCTGGAGAGGAGGGAGCGTGCCCGGGAGCGCGAGGAGCGTGCTCGTGAGCACGAGGAGCTGGCGGACCTGAGGACCCAGCTAGTCCTTTCTCAGGAGCGGCTACAAGTTTCTGAGGAGCGTCTCCAGCGAGGCCGAGAGCGGGCACGAGCGGCAGGGTACAGCCTTGGCAGTTCTTCGTACATGGCGGGCTCTTCTTTTCGACCGAGGAGCGAGGCAGGGGATCAGGCTCGACACCCAGCAGCTTCACGGGGCTCCATGCCCCCTCCACCAGCACCGCCTCGGGACGCCGAGGGTGAGGTTGAGAGCAGGAGAGAGGAGGGTGGAGGCGAGAGCTGAGAGACTGTACTTGTACTCCTCCACCCTCACACTTGTACACATGATAGACATGAGATATATATATATATGAGATTTGAGCTTTTGTTTACCTGAGCGCTTGTGTGGTTGCGGACTTGTGTTTGTGCACTTTGCTTCTTTTCCACGTTCTTCATTTTTGCTTTGCTTTGCCCTGTCCCCACAACTGTACTCCACACTTGACAAACAGGTTAATTCATCTGTTCGACTTGGCCCCTTGCTCAATAAGCAAGGGGTATCAATATTTGACCTTGATGACGGGTCAAGGGGCCAAGCCTTTAATCAAACAAGGTAAATGAAATAACTGATAACGGGGAGATGCAACATGCAAGCACGCATATGCAAACAATAATTAAAGATGCCCAGGCAGAAATGCGAGCATACATTGTGACGAATGCATTTTTTCTTTTCAATATATATATATATTGTTATTTTTCTGAAAAATGCGCCTTAGATTAGGTCGTTATTTAAAGAAAAGACGCCCTATCTGTCGGCGTGAATTTTAAAGCGAATCTGAAGATTGTTGGAAAGATGACCTGACCAGGGGCGTTACTATAAATAGAGACGACAGGAACAAAGGCGTGAATTAAATAAAAAGCGCCTTAAACGAAGGCGTGAATTGTTTTTGTTTTCCAAGTTGGGTTAACAAGGCTACCCAGACCGTGGGTCCTACACGGTCACCATCTAAAATTCATTAACCTTTCTTGAGTAATTAAAGGGAGTTGACGTGATAATGCTTAACTCATATTCGAGATTTCGTACGTGCAATCTCCTAGATTCGTCTCGACCATTCTGCAGGTTTATGACTTACCACAAAGGAAGGGATGGAAGACAATATAAGGAGGCCCACAAGGGATTCTGAGATGCCCAAAGCAAAGCTACCTCCCCTACCCTATGCCCGTTGGGGTTCGGTCTTTGGCGTAGGGAAATTTTGTTACCTTTTTGCCTCTTTTATATTGCACGCATACGCCCAAGGTTTTCCTTGCGGGGACTTTGCCCTCTTGACATGCTTTTCTTTTCACCATTTGACTTTCACTTTGAACTTGATTTGTATTGATGAACAACCTAATTGTACTTGGGCTTTTGTGGCATTTGTTCCCTTTTGGGCCCTGACTTCCACTTACTAGGGCGGCGAGTAGGCTTGGCGCATCTACCTCGAGGCGTCCCTTCCTCCCTTATGGGCCGAAGAGGAAAAGAATGGGCATTGCCTTCACCTTTAGTCAGGTTTTGACTTTCCATCGGATCTTGCACCGTTTAAGTTCAAGAATAAAGCGTGTTAGTGTGTGTGGGTGTCAACCCCGTTTTAAGTTTAACAAGACTGGTGAATGAATTCTGAATTTTGACCTTTCGGATTTTAGGCCCATCGTGTGCCATGGCAACCCTTTTGAAAAATTTTCAATATTCATTTTTTTTTTGATTTTGGAAATATTTATATTTTTTTGTTTGGATATGTATATATATTTTTTTGGATTTTTGAATCAAGGGTAGTATTTCTTAAGATACAAACCATTCCAAGGGTGAGTTAGCTCTTCTCCTTCAGCATTAATCAGTTTATAAGCATTGCCAGGAAAAACGTCTTTTATAACAAACGGTCCTTCCCAATTGGGTTGGAGTTTTGAGCGAGGCCCACCGGGTTTTACAAAAATTCTTTTAATTACCATCTCACCGATTTTGAATTTTCTCTCAATCACTTTCTTTTGATAAAAACGTGAGAGCCTGTTTTGATAAATGCGCGCATGCTCAGCGGCGACCAAACGCTTCTCATCTAGGAGTTCCAATTGAGCAAGGAGTGAATCACGACGCTCATCAATAGAGAGTTCCTTGTCAAATTGTACTCGCAGAGAGGGAATGAGAATCTCGTAAGGGACTACCGCCTCCATTCCATAAGTAAGGGCGAAAGGGGTTTGCCCAGTGGGGGTACGAATGGAAGTGCGATAGGCCCAGAGAGCTTCAACTAGCTTGTCTGGCCAATCCGAAAATTTATTAGCCTCACACGTCTTTTTGACAATTTTTATCAAAGTTTTATTAGTGGCCTCTGCTTGGCCATTGCCCTGCGGATAATAGGGAGAAGAATGATGCAATGCAATGTTGTACCTGTTGCAGAGATCCTTGATTTCTTGAGAGATAAATTGAGGTCCATTGTCGGTGACGATGGTGCTTGGAATGCCGAACCTCGTGATGATGTTCTTCATTATGAACTTGCAGACCGCCCACTTGGTGAAGTACTCCGTTGCCGTCAGGATGAACGACTTTTGTTTCGTGAGGAGGTTCGAGTCACCAAGAGGTCCAATGATATCAAAAGCCCACATGGAGAAAGGCCATGGGGAGGACATAGGATGGAGTGAAGAAGCAGGAGAATAAATTTTGTCGGCGTGCAGTTGGCACTTAACACACCTTCGAACATAATAGAACAATCCTCTTCTAGAGTGGGCCAATAGAAACCTAGCCTAAGAATCTTCTTAGCTAGCATCTGGCTGTTCACATGACCACCACACACCCCAGAATGCGCCTCTTCCACAACTTTCCATGATTCATCATCGTCGAGGCATCTTAATAAAACACCGGTGAGCCCTCTCCTGTAGAGCACACCTCCAACCAAGACATAACGCTGAGCCACTCTTCTGATTGCTTTCTTTTCTTCCACAGTGGCTTCTTCGGGATAGGACTGATTATTGCAATATCTGGCAATCTCATAATACCAAGGTTTTTCTTCGTCAGCCAGCTCTTCTTGCCAATCTAATAACATGACCTCTTTGCCTTTAAGAGCTTCCCTCTGCTTGACCTTTTCGAGCACTTGATCCCTAATATCGAGGAATGCACGATCCTTAATAGCTGGAGTGTCGCGCTGATGAATCAGAGGAACATGAAAATCACGCTCAGGAGGGAAGACTAAAGCAGAAGCTAAAGAGGCAAGGGCGTCAGCCAAGATGTTCTGGCTACAAGGAACATGGACGAAAATCAATTTGGTGAAGAGCTTGGCATAAGCTGAAGCAAGTTCCTGGTAGGGTTTGAGCTTGGGATTGATAGTGCGGCACTTGACGAGCACCTGGCGTAGAATAAGCTGACTATCACCAACAATCCTCAAATGGGTGACACCATATTGATGAGCGGTTTGAAGACCGGCCAAAAGAGCTTCATACTCAGCTATATTATTGGTGACAGGGAAAGTGAGCCGAGCAGCAAATGGGATGGTGACCCCTTCTGGTGTTAAAAGAACCATGCCGATCCCTCTTCCTTGGGAATTTAGAGCTCCATCGAAATGTAATGTCCACATAGGATCCTAGGGTTGATTAATGGACATCAGTTCTTCATCTGGAAACTCCGAATTGATAGGATCAAAGCGGGGGAGAGGGTGATGAGCAAGGTGTTCGGCAATGGCGTAGCCTTTGATAGCTTTCTGTTGAATGTAAGTGATGTCAAATTGAGAGAGGAAGCTTTGCCAGCGTGCTAATCGATCAGTGAGGACAGATTTTTCAAGAAGGAATTTGATCGGATTCATGCGTGCAATGAGGTGAACCTCGTGAGCTAAGAAATAGTGTTTTAATTTCTGGACTACCCAAACCAAAGCAGCACAAGTCTTCTCCATGGCTGAGTACCTCTGCTCACAGGGGTTAAGAAGTTTAGACAAATAGTATGTTGCCCTCTCCTTACTTTCTTCATCCACTTGAGCCAAGACAGCACCTACAGAGTCATCCAGGATAGAAACATAAAGAACAAGCGGTTTGCCTGGAATTGGGGGCCTCAGGACAGGAGGATTGGGCAAATAATCCTTCAATCCGTCAAAGGCTGCCTGACACTTGTCGTCCCAATCAAATTTGACTCCCGGCTTAGTAAGCTCGTAAAACGGCCTACACCTTTGTGAGTGCTGAGAGACGAAGTGGCGAATAAATTACAACCTCCCGATTAATCCTCGAACTTCCTTCAAATTCTTGGGAGGAGGCATGTCTCTAATGGCCTTTGCCTTGTTGGGATCAACTTCAATTCCCCTCTTGCTAACAATGAAACCAAGCAACTTCCCTGAAGAAACGCCAAATACACACTTTTTAGGGTTCATCTTCAATTGATATTCTCGTGATCTTTGCAAGACTTTAGCCAGAACCCCAGATGCTCAATCCTTGTCCTTGATTTTACAACCAGGTCATCCACATACACCTCAATAAAAATGTGAATCATATCATGAAAAATCGCCATCATTGCCCTTTGATAAGTGGCTCCAGCATTCTTGAGTCCAAATGGCATGACCACATAACAGTATGTTCCCCATGGTGTTGTGAAGGATGTTTTCTCTTGATCTTCTCAGCAAACGAATCTGATTGTAGCCTGAAAAAACCATCCATAAAAGAGAGAGTCTCAAATCCTGCCGTATTATCGATTAGAACATCAATATGAGGTAGGGGGAAGTCATCTTTAGGACACGCACGGTTGAGGTCCCGAAGTCTATACAAATCCGAACCTTTCCATCTTTCTTCATGACCGGGACGATGTTAGCCACCCAGTTGGGGTAGAGGACAACTCTGACAAATCTAGCCTTATGGAGTTTGTCGACCTCTTCTTTCATCTTCAAAGCCATGTTAGGGTGGAAACGCCTCAACCGTTGCTTGACCGGGACAGACCCTGGCTTAAGTGTAAGCCGATGTTCAACGAGCGCAGGGTCTAATCCAGGCATATCCTCATAACTCCATGCAACGTGTCCTTGTATTCTTGAAGTACCAAAATAAGCGCCTCCTCTTCGGAGGGCGCAAATTCTTGCTGATGAGGACGATCCTAGGGTCTTCCTCGGTACCCAAATTAACTTCTTTGGTAGGCTCTCTACAGAGGCTGATGGTTCGTCAATCTTCTCATGCCACTGGCAAAGGCATCAGCCTCGTCCTCATATTTTCATAACTTTCATCCCCCTCTTCAATAGGGTCTTCATCATTCATAATCTCGTAGACACCCAAACCCTCATAAGAAACAAGTATCCTCATATTCCAATTCTGGCAGGATGATTGGATCCTCCACAAATTCTGAAATGGCTAAACAGGCTCGGCATCTGATAGCTAATCCAACAAAAATCTACGGGGAATCTGCTTACCCTTGAGTTTCTTATGTGAAGCTACCCCACGAATTTTATTATTAGAAGAAGAGGAACAACTAGCTTTCATTAGAGGGGAAAGAAGGGGTGAAAAAGCGGATACAGGAGGTGACACAGAAAGACCCCTCACCAGAGGGGGAGAAGAGATTTATCAAGGAATCCGGGAAGAGTGGCTGATTAGTGTGCATTTTTATCATTTAATTCATGAGTATATGCATTTTTATGAGCTTAATTGATATTAAATATACACTTCTCACACTTATTGTTGATTTTGTATCAAAATATTTATTTTCTAAAATTAAATAAATTTTAATTACATTTTTTTGTATTTATGAGGAACGTAGTTCGAGAAAGCTCCAAGAAAAAGAAAATAAAGAATAATAAATATATATTTCAACTGGGCCAAAAGCCCAGAAACTTGTTTAAAAAGATAATAAAAAAATTAGAAAAAAAATAAAATTATTGACTATTTTTAGCATTTTCTAACTATTTATAGATATATATATATAGCTATATATATATATATATATATAATAAAGTTAAAAAAATGAAAAAAAAAGATTCAAAACCCGCCCCCGCCCTTCCCGCCTTCGCCGCCCGAGCACGGGCGACGATGCCGGGAGGGCGAAGGCGGAGGGGGGGCTCGTGGCACGCAAAGAAGGCGGAGGAGCGGCTCGTGGCGGGCGCAGGCGTGCGACAGCGACGGAGGCGCGGGCGCACGCGCCCACGTGCGACACGCGGCGGCGCGGAGGCGGGTTCGGCGCACGGCGGGCCCACGGGCCGGCCGCCTAACCGGTCGGCCGGTCGGCGCAACGCGCCGGCAGAGAGAGAAAATGAGAGAAAGAGAGAAAAAAGGCCAAATAAATTCAGAAAAATCTGAAAAAAATGGCAAAGTGGGCAGAACCTACCTGCCTACCATTTTAGGCTAAAATTGGGTACACTTGTTTGGAGTGTTTTTGTAACCCCTATATAAAGGGTGCATTGGTCTTGAATGAGAGTAGCAAGTTAGTTAGCAAGTAGAATTAGCAAGATGGCAAGGTTGAGTAGGGGGAGAGCTAGCTTTGGTCACTTGTAATGTAAGTTGTTCTTTACATTTCTGAAGTTGTTGAGTGCATCAAGTTGTATTTTCAAAGCTTTTGAAGTCAAAGTTGTAAGTTGTTCTTATTTCAATAAAAGTTTCATTTTTGAATTCAGCCTGTTCTTAGCCTTATTTCGCATGGTTGTAATCTTTATTTCAATTTGTTTTCTTCACAAAAGTTGTTATTTACAAGTCTTCTTCAACTTCTCTGTTTATCATTTCCTCAAATTCTTCCTATTTCATAGAGTTCTGGTCCGTTTTCTTAAGTGTTGTCCTGTGCATTTACTGTTCATCCGTGGTGATACCTTTTTCCATTTATTCATTTTGAAGTCTTTCTAGTCCTCAAATAACTCTGAGTTCTTCATAAGAGTTGTTCCTCTCTTGTATATCTAAGTTTTATTCTTCTTGCACTTTGTCAAATTCCTCTTCTTTTGAGCTTTAGAATTAAGTTTTCAAGGTGTTGGTTTTCTGTCAATTACTATTCATCCGAACCAATAGGTCATAGTTTTTCAAGTTTTTCCTTATCTTCCTTTCATTTTCTGTTTCTGTGTTCTTCATAAAAGTTCTTCCTTTTTCAATTCTCTACAACTTTCATGTTTTACACTTCTTCTCATTCTGTCTATATTTGAAGTTATGCATTTTCTTCCAACCCCTATTTTCACTTGAATTCTGTTATGTTTTCCAATTAAGTTTTCATAATCGCACTCCAAAATCCAACAATTGATTTTTCAAAACACAAGAATATTTTCCAACTAAGAAAAATAACCAAATTCCTTCCCCGTGGGATCGACCCGTACTTACCATTATACTCATGTTTTCAAATCCATAAGTGAGTGAGTGCGGTTATAAATATTTGAAATTTGTGTGGCACGGCAATTTTAACAACGACTGTCGAAGCGCATCAAAATTTTTGGCGCCGTTGCCGGGGAATGGAGATACTTTTCATAGTTGGATATTCTTGTGTTTACTTTGTATATTTGTATATTGATTTTTGCTTTCTTTACTTGTGCAGGAAAACGAAAAAAAATTTTGAAAAACAAAGAAAGAGGAAGATCGAATCTGAAATGCCAAGGTTATGAAACGTTGTTGAAAGCCCGGCAGCATTGCTAAAGGGCTGAAATCAAGAAACAGGTTCTATCTTTCCACTTTCTGAAAATTTTTTTTACAAAAATCTGAAAATTTCTTGAAAACTCTATAAAAATAAAAAAATAATCAAAACAAAAGAAAAATTTTCATGCTGGTTAGTTAGGTTCATTAACTAAAAACAAAAAAAAAATCTTCATTTGTACCAAATAAAAGACCTCATTGCAAGAGTAGAAACTACACTTTCATGCTCTAGGTCATGCATCATTTAGCTTAGAATTTGTCTTTGTTTAATTTCTGCATTGCATTTTGAAGATCGCGAGGGGCAAGGTACGTTCTACTGATCCCAATCTGGCATTCATTTTTGCATAAAGAACCCCTTGTTTGAAATTGTGGTGTGCATTTCATTTCAAAATACTTTAAGGGCAACACCCCTAACAAGATAAGGTGGGGATTTCATCACCCTCCCTTAGCCCGAAAACCACAATTTCCTTGCATCTCTGCATTACCTAGGCCTTAATAAAAGCCAGTAGACGTTGGCCCTAGGATCACACTGTGATTCCTGTGATATTTAGGTTTATCCTCTTATGAAAACTGGTGTCTAAGGCAAGCCGGTCTGATGGCAAACGCCTTAAGCGGGATTGTGGTTTTGTATAATAAGGTCCCTACGAAAGTAGGGGGAACCTCCCACTTCCCCACCCCTTACCTGGCCGGTGGACATACTGAGGGTGAATTTAAGTTCATTTTAATCACTTTGTGAAACCACATTTGTAGGTCCAGGTCACATCTAGGTCATTAGGGTCATTTGTGTGCTAACTTGTTTATCTTTGCATAAAAAAACAATAAAATCAAAACATAAAAAAAAATTTCATTGAAAAATCATCACTCTTTCTTGGGTCTTTTTCATTTCCATATCTAATTTTGTTCAGGCCCAATAATAGATTCTTTGATGTTTAATTATGCGGGCTATGTGAATTCCAACTCTCCATTTACCCCTTATCAACAAACTCCTTCACTCTTCCACAATGGGGTTCATAATTCATCTTTCACCCAAGAGCCATATCAATGGTCATCGGATTTTTCCACCTCTGTCTCCTACACAAACCCAAATAATCAATGGGAAAATCAACAATTTTCTTCTTGGGAACCATACCAAGACCCCATTCAACGTCCTTCAAATCCACACTTTGCAGATTGGGATTCATATTCCAATGATCCTTACAATCAAGTCCATTCTTATGATCAACCCTATTATGGAGGGCAACCAATACACTCTCCTGATTTTCAGACTGAGTGCCCTTCAAATTACTATCCATCACAATCTGACTCTCAGCCCACTTATCTATCTCCTCTATACACAGATTTACATAAGGAGGAGATGTTTGATAAATTGACACGGCTCTTCCAGACTCAACAACAAGCCTTTCAAGAACAACTGCAAAACTTTGAGGCCCAAGTGAGTAGGATTGCTGAAAACATCATAGAAACGGAAGTGGATCCAATGCCTAACAACTCCACAAGTCTTGAGGACCAACTTCTTGGATGTTATAATGATAAAAGTCTATATGCTCAACCTATGATCCCACAATCTACCACTCATATCACTGTTGATTTGGAGGGAATCATGGAAGAGTCTTATGCGGAGGACGTAACGGAAGAGCAGCCTGAGGAGCCTAAACCCCATTCCATTTGTGAAGAGGATTATGATGATCTTGAGTCGTCGGGGGGAGAAGAAGGGAATGATGAAAATCGTATTTGGGCCAAAACCTCTGATGATCATTATGACCCAGCCCAACAGACAAATCAGTACTATTCATCTCTTCCACCCACACCTAATGCCTCTGATGATCAATTCATTCAGTTACTTCTCCATAGTCAATCCCTCCAACAGCACATCAATAGGCTTACTGAGGAAGTCAAAACCATGGAGGGAGAGCAATTCTTTGATTACTCTGAACCTAATCCTCATCAAGTCCTTCCCACTGACTATGATCACTCTATGATTCCCCAAGAGCATTACCTCTGATTAATCTTAATTTAGAAGATGAAGGAATTATGGAGAGATCTTGTCAAAACGATTTGAATGAGGAACCTAGACAATTTGAGGAGATTGAAGAATTTGATGGTAATGAAATTCATGACGGTGATGAACTGATGAATGATCATATTCTCCCTCCTACAAAGGAATTTGAGGAGCCAGTGCTTGCTTGTCAACATGAGGGAAATGCAAGAGAGGTGGATGATCTTCAGTTAGAGGGAGAGGATGAATATATTGAACCTCATCACAAGTCTCTCCCCGATTATGATGACCTTCTCTTTGAAGATGGGAATGGAGAAGAAGTGGAGATGGGACATGACTTTGATGAAATTATCTTTGAAGATGGGAAGGAAGAAGAAGTGAAGATGGATCTGAATAATGAAGTTGGGGTAAATGAGGAATTGAATGATTTGAATGTACCGCATGATACTTTCAATCTAGAGGAGAGGATAGAGCTTATGCCAATTCTGACCACGGTGATTCTTTTGAAGTTCTTCCAACCGACTGGTCTACTCTTGCTCTACATGATGATTCCATAGCCTCTAAGGAGGAACATTTCATAATTGATGACATGATTTTCCCAATGTTCCTCCTCTATTCTCTGATTGGGGTGGTCCGTTTGTGATGCCTCCAACTAGATACATGCTTTGCCCTTGCGCTCACCAGTCACATTCGTTTTCTGTAGGGCATGATAAAGAAAATTTTGGCAAGGATAAAATTCTTTGGTGGCTCATTTTAAAATCAACTTGTTGGTTGTTGAGCTACAGTGCGTCTGGCTGAAGACGTTAAATTTAGCGCTTTTTGGAGGCAGCCCAACCTTTTTCACAGTTTGGTGTGCAAATAAATGGCTTCTTGGGAGGCCACCCACGGTTTTTTTGATTTGATGTTTTGTTTTAGTGTGTTTCTTTTACAGTTCTCAGGCCACAACGCAATGAAGCTCTCATCACTTCGCCCGACCCATCAGGTTGTATCCTTCCATCCCAACTATATTATCTCTTTACATGTCCTCTGATCTTTCTACTGTTTATGCCATTGAGGACAATGTCATTTAAGTTGGGGGGGGGAGATAAATGTCAAAAATAAATGTCAAAAATTTCAAAAAATAACATTTCTAAAATTTCAACAAAAAAATTTTCTTACTTTCTTGAATTGTCATGTTAAACAACAGTTTTCCCAGAGTTGAATTTCTTGACTCATGTCGCATGAAAAGTGATTCTGAATAGAAACAACTGGGAAAAGGATGTTGGATAATTTATTTACTCTAGCCATGGAAAATTGATTTAAGAATCTCTTTAAAGTTCAGATGCACTTTCAAAAAAATAAAATCACGTTGCACGCTAATGAAACAAGAAGGACAAGCCTTCTGTTATTTTAGACAGACTGTCTGATATTCTGCATTTTCTGAAGAAGAGATATGTTAGAAGCTTTCTGCCATACAAAAGTATGAGAACAAAAAGAAAAACACACACCATGAAAAATGCTCCGATTCTGAGTAACCGGGCCTACTTCACCTAAGACGTGTTGAGGTTCGCGTCAAAAGGAAAAGGGAACTTTGATCTGTGGCACCGGGCCTACTTCACCTAAGACGTGTTGAGGTTCACGTAAAACAGAGACGGGTAGTGCAGCATCATGTGTGTATAAAAAAAAGGAGGGAAAAAAGAAAACAAACAAGAGGAAAAGAGAAAGGGACAAATGAAATCAGGCAGATAAAAAGCTATTATGCTTAAAGCTCTGATGAAGAAGTGCAGAATTGAAAGGCATTTGTTCGGAATAGCAACTGGAGGATGCAATTGTCTATACTGTGAATTTAGTATTCCACTTGCACAAGTGCTACTGAATTTTGATTAAATTCTTGATCATGTACCTGAATTTCCGACATAAGGCTAGTCTGTGTAAATACTTCAGAGTCCTGATCTTTAGTTAACTCTATGAAAGATGAACTGGAAATGAGGCCTGAATATACTTTAAACTCTTGTTAGTCCTAAATTTTTTATTATGTGCATTGCTAAGGGACTAGCAATGAGTAAGTTGGGGGGTGTTTTTTGTTTTTTTTGGCGCCGCTGCCGGGGGAGATAAATGTCAAAAAATAAATGTCAAAAATTTCAAAAAAAATAACATTTCTAAAAATTTCAACAAAAAATTTTCTTACTTTCTTGAATTGTCATGTTAAACAACAGTTTTCCCCGAGTTGAATTTCTTGACTCATGTCGCATGAAAAGTGATTCTGAATAGAAACAACTGGGAAAAGGATGTTGGATAATTTATTTACTCTAGCCATGGAAAATTGATTTAAGAATCCTCTTTAAAGTTCAGATGCACTTTCAAAAAAATAAAATCACGTTGCACGCTAATGAAACAAGAAGGACAAGCCTTCTGTTATTTTAGACAGACTGTCTGATATTCTGCATTTTCTGAAGAAGAGATATGTTAGAAGCTTTCTGCCATACAAAAAGTATGAGAACAAAAAGAAAAACACACACCATGAAAAATGCTCCGATTCTGAGTAACGGGCCTACTTCACCTAAGACGTGTTGAGGTTCGCGTCAAAAGGAAAAGGGAACTTTGATCTGTGGCACCGGGCCTACTTCACCTAAGACGTGTTGAGGTTCACGTAAAACAGAGACGGGTAGTGGCAGCATCATGGTGTATAAAAAAAAGGAGAAAAAGAAAACAAACCAAGAGGAAAAGAGAAAGGGACAAATGAAATCAGGCAGATAAAAAGCTATTATGCTTAAGCTCTGATGAAGAAGTGCAGAATTGAAAGGCATTTGTTCGGAATAGCAACTGGAGGATGTAATTGTCTATACTGTGAATTTAGTATTCCACTTGCACAAGTGCTACTGAATTTGATTAAATTCTTGATCATGTACCTGAATTTCCGACATAAGGCTAGTCTGTGGTAAATACTCCAGAGTCCTGATCTTTAGTTAACTCTATGAAAGATGAACTGGAAATGAGGCCTGATATCTTTAAACTCTTGTTAGTCCTAAATTTTTTTATATGTGCATTGCTAAGGGACTAGCAATGAGTAAGTTGGGGGGTGTGATTAGTGTGTATTTTTATCATTTAATTCATGAGTATATGCATTTTTATGAGCTTAATTGATATTAAATATACACTTCTCACACTTATTGTTGATTTTGTATCAAATATTTATTTTTATAAAATTAAATAAATTTTAATTATATTTTTATGTATTTATGCAGGCACGTAGTTCGAGGAAAGCTCAAGAAAAAGAAAAAAAAGAATAATAATATATATGTTCAACTAGGCCAAAAGCCCATAAACTTGTTTAAAAAGATAAGAAAAAAAAAATTAAAAAAAAATAAATTGATTTACTATTTTTTAGCATTTTCTAACTATTTTGATATATATATAGCTATATATATATAAATATATATATTATATAATAAAGTTAAAAAAATAAAAAAAAAGATTCAAAACCCGCCCCCGCCCCGCCCTTCCCGCCTTCGCCGCCCGGGCACGGGCGACGATGCCGGGAGGGCGAAGGCGGAGGGGGGGCTCGTGGCACGCAAAGAAGGGCGGAGGAGCGGCTCGTGGCGGGCGCAGGCGTGCGACAGCTACGGAGGCCGCGGGGCCACGCGCCCACGTGCGACACGCGGCGGCGCGGAGGCGGGTTCGGCGCACGGCGGGCCCACGGCCGGCCGCCTAACCGGTCGGCCGGTCGGCGCAACGCGCCGGCGGAGAGAGAAAATGAGAGAAAGAGAGAAGAAAAGGCCAAATAAATTCAGAAAAATCTGAAAAAAATGGCAAAGTGGGCAGAACCTACCTGCCTACCATTTTAGGCTAAAATTGGGTACACTTGTTTGGAGTGTTTTTGTAAACCCCTATATAAAGGGTGCATTGGTCTTGAATGAAGAGTTAGCAAGTTAGCTAGCAAGCAAGGAAGTTAGTTAGCAAGTAGAATTAGCAAGATGGCAAGGTTGCAAGGGAGGGAGAGCTAGCTTTGTTCATTTGTAATGTAAGTTGTTCTTTACATTTCTGAAGTTGTTGAGTGCATCAAGTTGTATTTTCAAAGCTTTTGAAGTCAAAGTTGTAAGTTGTTCTTATTTCAATAAAAGTTTCATTTTTGAATTCAGCCTGTTCTTAGGCCTTATTTCGCATGGTTTGTAATCTTCATTTCAATTTGCTTTCTTCACAAAAGTTATTCCTTTTTAAGTTTTCTTCAACTTCTCTGTTTAGCATTTCTTCAAATTCGTCCAACTTCATAGAGTTAATACCCATTTTCTTAAGTGCTGTCATGTGCATTTACTGTTCATCCGTGGTGATATCTTCTTCCATTCATTCATTTTGAAGTCTTTCTAGTCCTCAAATAACTCTGAGTTCTTCATAAGAGTTGTTCCTCTCTTGTATATCTAAGTTTTATTCTTCTTACACTTTGTCAAATTCCTCTTCTTTTGAGCTTTAGAATTAAGTTTTCAAGGTGCTGGTTTTCTGTCAATTACTGTTCATCCGAACCAATAGGTCATAGTTTTTCAAGTTTTTCCTTATCTTCCTTTCATTTTCTGTTTCTGTGTTCTTCATAAAAGTTCTTCCTTTTTCAATTCTCTACAACTTTCATGTTTTACACTTCTTCTCATTCTGTCTATATTTGAAGTTATGCATTTTCTTCCAACCCCTATTTTCCTTAAATTCTGTTATGTTTTCCAATTTAAGTTTTCATAATCGCACTCCAAGATCCAACAATTGATTTTTCAAAACACAAGAATATTTTCCACTAAGAAAAATAACCAAATTCCTTCCCCGTGGGATCGACCCGTACTTACCATTATACTCATGTTTTCAAATCCATAAGTGAGTGAGTGCGTTATAAATATTTGAAATTTGTGTGGCACGGCAATTTTAACAACGACTGTCGAGCAGACATCAGTGGCCCTTGGGTTGGGACGCACTCGTGAAGGAGATAGGAAGTCTCCTCAACAGAGATGGAGGATTGGAAAGTTGGGGATTTGGCATTTTTTTTTTCGTTTTCAACTTTATCTTCATTTTTATTTTCTTTTTCAAGAAGAAAGCAGTGTGAAGGGAGAATAGCAGGAGGAGTGGAAATTGCATGATCGGAGAAAGATTGAATCAGTGATGACCCACGCTGGGGTGTGATGGAGAGTTCAGAAAATCGCTCGAGGAGCGAGGAAGGATTTGTGAGAAAAACTTGATACGAACTTGAAGAGAAGCTGACCATGATTGGAGGCGGTCTCGGCACGCGAGAAAATAGTTGAGATATAAAGATGAAAGCAGAGATGGATGCATGGAAGTGAGGGAAAAGAGGCCGGCCCACAGCCTGTCCACAGTGAAACCTTCTTCAAACGGAACATCTGGCTCCCCAGTGTCTGTGTAATCACTTAGCAACTGCCTCTTGTCTGTAATCACGGCCGACTTTTCAATCAATTCAGTATTAGCGGCGGCCATTCCGATCTGTTGGTATAAAGAGACGACTCAGAGAATAGTGATGTCATTCATGTCAAACCACCTGTACCAGTCACATTCCGGATCATCCATTTTCCTTCTTTTATCTGGTCTCAAAGACTCCAGGGCTTTATATGTGACCAACGGAGCTATATGACGAGCAAACTGTCTAGCATGAACATCCTAAGCAATCCAGCATGGAAGTGACTTTAGTAGTTTGCTCATTATTCTGAACGCCACCTGTGACAAAATGTGTCTTCAATGTCCAGGTAACCGGCTGACGGTCAGTCTTCAAAGTGGATGTCATAACTGCCCATGGTTCTTCTTCATTTTTGCCCGGCCCTTGGTAGCCCCAAGCCACCTCGTGCAATCAGCTTCTGGGATTTAACAGGCTTAGTCCTGCCCTGGAGTTTGATACCTAGGCCTTTGCCGTTTTGATACCCCATTTTCAGTAGAATGTTCCAGCCAAGGGTGTTCATCATAGTTTTCTCTTTCTTCCCCTTGGAAGGCAGGGGTGTCATAGCAACTGTTGTGACAGTCTCGATAGCATTGACTGTGGGCTGGGGGCATCCAGCATTGATAGCAACGGCTTGTTGGCAGGCCAAATAGACGGAACTGATGAAGCCAAGTGGATGTCCTCCTCTGGCAGAATCGGCATACTGGTAACCTTGACAATGCGGCCCTTGTGTGGAAACTTGAGGCATTGATGATTTGTGGAGGGCACTGCATCAAGCTGCTGGATGTAGGGACGGCCAAGAATGCCATTAAATGTTGGATCCATGTCCAAAATATGAAAATCAGCTGTGATTGTTGTTGGACCCAAACTTACTTTTAAAGAATCATGCCTAGAGGAGGCTTCTTCGTGTTATCATATGCAGTGACCGTTATGGTGGACGGCCGAATTTGGCTTTCCGGAATGCCACACAACTTCAGGGTGCTAGGGGGCAAGACATTGATGGATGCCCCAGTGTCTACCAGACATGCTTGATAGCCACCTTATTGATATCAACTATGATGCATAGAGCATACTTTCTCACTGGGAGAGGTGCTAATTCATGTTCATGAAAAGTAATCACCGGCTGATTGCTAGCGGGCGTTAAAACGGTGACTATCTGCTCAACTGGAATGTCCTCGTTGACCATCACTTTTTGCAAATATTCTTTCAATGCTATCTGATGAGTGGTGGACCTTTTAATCAATTCCAGGATTGAAATCCTTGCCGGAGTCCGGTCCAAGTGCTTTAACAAATCATACTGAGTCCCTGGCACTGACTCTTGTTCTTGTTCTTGCTCTTGCGGCCCCTGCACGGGCTCTAGCTCTCTTTGAGGGAAGATACGGTGGAAGATCCGTCCACTGCGGAGTGGTGCCACATTCTGCCGTGCCTCTGTCGGGGCAAGTGTAGGAGGAGGATTAGAAGAAGAAAGTGTATTGGCGTTAAGAAGTGGTGGAGGGGTGTTTGCAGAAGGAGCCCCCGCGGGGGGTACTGATGAAGAGTTTGACAAAGATGCCCCCGTAGGAAGCGTAAGAGTAGAAAGGGATACCCGAATGCAAGGAGAGTTGGGGGGTGGAACGAGGAGAGATCTGGGCACAAAAGGTAGGGGAACTGATGGTGGAGGGATCCTTGCCGGTGGAGGAGTAATGGTGGCGGGTGCAGCGTGCGTTGGCGACGGGCGGTTAAGGAGTGGCCTGGATGGCAATGGTGAAGGGTTGGCGGTAGAGGGAGAAGTTTGCTGTGCGGTAGGCTGCGGAGGTGGAGAACGGGTAAGAAGGGGGCGAGCCGGCAAGGATGGGGAATTAGTTGAAGGAGATGGATTGATGGGGCGTAGAAGGGAACGGCCCAATTGGGGAGTAGGAGAAGAAGGAAGGAGAGTGCACAAAAGGCGCGGAGGTTGGTTTTGATTGTGATTAAATGCCCCGATAGAGGCGTTTTCTTCATGCCATCCCTGCCCTCTCTCCACCTCATGGAGAGACGTGACAGGGTTCACGTGCTGATTTGGCGGGTGCTCCAGCAATGGATTGTGGACAATCCCCATATCATGCTGTGGTGCTGGAACTTGCTGTTGCTGCTGAGGAGCTGGTTGCTGTGGCTGGTGAGCATGTTGCTGCCGAGGAGGCCTTCTTTCTTCATGTGGTGATGAACTGTCTCATTTCATCCCAACTGATGCCGCCCTGGTCATTTAGATCATAAATATAATCTCTGAAGTGAAAGCAACGATCAAGGTTGTGACCAGGGGCGCGATGGAAAGCACAGTAACGGGATGTGTCAACATTAGCGGGCCACGCTGTCCTTTCCCTTGGTAATACGAGCAAGTTGGCGGCCATTAAGGCATTAAAAATATCCGGGAGACTTTCTGGTAGTGGAGGGTAGTGGTCCCTTTTGGGGCCAAGTGGTGGTCTCCGTTGTTGTTGTTGGCCATAGTTGGTAGGTGGTGGTACCTGGTGGTACTGTTGCGGAGCTGGAGGGTCAGCACGGGGCGCTTGGTTTTGTGGTGGAGCAAACGAGTGTTGAGGTGCAAATTGGTGTTGTGGAGCGGAGTTGAAGGGAGTGGTTTGTTGTGGAGGTGGGTGAGGTCGCGAGTTAGATTGGTAGTGGGGTGGCCAACTACGCCAACCTGCTCATTGGCAATGGTGCCCTCAGTCGTGGGCCCGCTATTGTTGACATTTGTATTTTTCTTGAACAGCTTGGGTTTTGGTTCAAACATGCCCATGATGGGCGAATCTTTCATCTGGGTTTGGATATAACGAGCTCTTTCATAGAGCTTCTCCATGGTCGCCAATCTGTTCATGGCCAATATATGCCGGAACTGAGGAGTTGAATTGGAAATAATCATCTTGACCTGTTCTTGTTCCGCCAATGTATCTTTCAACTTCTCGGCCATTGAACGCCACCTATCAGCAAATATTATGAAGTCCTCTTCGGGCTTCATTTTCTCTGCAACCAGGTCTGTGAGTGAAAGGGAAGGTCCGACCCGGTCTCTATACTTCTGCAAGAACTTCTTCTGGACAATATCAAAGTCACTGGCATCAGCAGGATCCAATGAATAGAACCATTCAAGGGCTGGCCCCTCTAGAGATCTCCTGAAAAGATAAGCCAAAGAGGCCTTGTTGTCTTGCCAGAAGGAGGTCTCATACCTGAAATCCTTCAAATGAATGAAAGGGTTACCAGTTCCATTGTATCGCCGGAAATTCAGCATCTCAGAGGGTGGCAGATGGAAGACTGGCAGTGTGGGGAGAGAGATTTCTGGGGCATTCTTGGCCGCAGTGACTTGCTTAAGTTGCTCTTCCATGCTAGCCAACTTCTGAAGCAGTAGAATATTAGTATCAGACTCGACTGGGGCCGAATTTTGAATGAAAGAATTCGGTATAGGCGTCCGTAGAATTTGAGGAGGTTGGAGAAACTGGTGCCTAACTGCAGAATAGCTCGCCTGTTGGGCCGGCATGGCCGCAACGGGCGTTGGTGGACGGGAAGGAGGTTTATGCAAGACCGCCTGGTCATTAACAATGTGATGGCCACTCACGGCCGGAGGGGGGTTGGAGGAGGAAGAGGGAACGAACTTCCCTTCAAAGCGGCCCTGGACAGCCTGCCGTTGGGAATCATCTAACTGAGACAAAGCTTGAATTAAATCGGTGACATTAATGGATGGGGAAGAATTCCCCGAGGTGTTGGAAGGTAAAGTCTGAGAAGAGGGTACAACCTCTTGAGGAGTGGTATCAACCACATGAACCTGAGGGTAATGAGACTGAGGAGGAGGGTAATTTCCCTCATGATAAATGGAATCTTGGAGGGGGATTTCATATTGACCAAAAACATTCTCATCCTCATCATCATAAGAATACCCGTAGCCCGCCATGTTGATGATTTTACCTGAACGGAGTTGCATACTTAAAAAGAGAGAAGGCTTTATGAATGAATTATCACACAACAATCCCTCAATTCAACAAGTTTAAACAATTGAACTCAATCAAGTTATGCAAACAAGTTGGGATGAACGCAAGATTTTAGTGTTAAGTTTGAGATTAAGGTGGATTGATTTGCAGAATAATTCACTCCTTTTGCTAAGTGAAACCTAGTTTGGATCCAAGTGTGACTTCCGAGTCAACTAGGTTCTTTCTCTCTCTTCACCAACGATGGGTTCTCTTTACTCCGGGTACTTCAAGGGTACAACCAGCCCGGCGTCCGTGAGGGAATCCACGGGTGCGGGGACTTACGGAGGTCTTGGAAAAGGGATTTCCGGTCCAAAGAGACGGAATGCTCAATGGAGGGTTGTCCCGATTCCAAGAGAGGTGTGTGGAATCCTAGTGTAGAGAGAGGAGGTCTCTCAACCAAATGCCACAAGATGCAAGCCAAGATATGCAGATCACACCAATATAGCCAAATAATCAATATAAGAATCAATGAAGCATGAATAAGCAAAGACAGCAGGGTTCTGTAAAATCACAGGAAAGAGACGACCAAGCCACGGTCGCTATCAACAAAAAAGACGACAGTGAGACTATCGTGAATCCCTGGGGATCCCACAGGCAATGGAGAAAACGTGCCTTGGTGTGAGGCGCTATATGTGAAAAGGACGCCTTCGACAGAGGGCGTCAAATCTGGAAACGCGCCTTGATGTGAAGCGCTAAGCAATAAAGAGATGCCCTGGGGCAGGGCGTGAATCCACAAACAGCGTAATAAAAGTAGGGGATATGATGAAGCACGCCTTATAAGAAGACGTTAAACATAAATCAGACGCCTTGGATGAAGGCGTTAAATTAAAACGCGCCTCTGGGTGAGGCGTTAATTCAGATCACAAACTGGCTGATCCCGGGAGTGTGCAGTGTGCACGGTGGAGGGTGCCCGTGGGGCACAAAAGGAGGGGTACCGTGGGTACCGAGGGGAAAGGGCACATGTGGGTGCCGAAGGAGAAAGGGCACACGTGGGTGCCAATAGGAAAGGGCACACGTGGGTGCCAATAGGAGATGGTAATCAAAAGAAAAATAGTGGAAGTCCCACTGTGATCGCCAATTTTTAGATCGTGATAAATCCACACATGTGGAACAAACCACTCATATGAGATATATAAAAGGATGGAGATGATAACAAAGACAAAAGAAAGCACATGGTGCTATAAAGGAGAGTGATCGCCAGAGGGGTTACCTCAATAATAAAATAAATGATCGCGAATACCTGGTGATAAGTGGGATGCAGGATGGATTGTGAATTCCTTCCTCCTCCTTCTATCGGCCGACCGATGAAGGGGGTTTTCCTTATTGATTACCCTTGCAAAAAAGAACAAACAAGTAAAAAAGATGGATCAGCCAAGAGTGAATGTAGTATCAATCCCAAATAGAAGATACGATGATGAAAGAGAACACAACATGCGCACCTCTTTTTTTTGGTTTTAAAAAACCCCTAAAGAGTTAGGGAAAGGAGAAATATGATACTAATGCAAGAAAAGAAAATGGTGGATGATGATCGATGGAAAAGCACAAATAGATAAGCAAAAGACCCCTACTGTCCCTGACGACAGTAGAGGGGAACTGGGGTTGATGCTGCTGGCAGGAAGAAGAGGAAGCAGAGAGCTCTTCTAAAAGATCGCATAGGAAGAAGATGAAGAGAGCCTCTGTAAACCCTGTATGTATCTATATGTATAACCTCTGACCTCGGTAACCTCTATCAAGATCGACCAGAGCATGCTTATATAGGGTTTAGATCAAGATAGCCACAGATTTGGGAAGATAAGAACGGGCAATGGTTATCAATGGCAAGGACTCCAGTTCCCTGATCGAGCAAGGTGACCAAAGAAGGCAGGGAACTATTCAGGAAAGGCACACTCAAACAGGACACCGAAACATAAAACGCGACCTTCAGAAGGGCGTCAAATTTGAATTGATGACCTACTTTAAGACGTTACTCCATAACACGACCTGGTCAAGGGCATCACTTCTTGGATTTAAATTTGAAAATAAAACTTTCTTTATTTGAAAATTATGAGAAAACGCCTGAGATAAAGGCGTTACTTGAAAACATGCCCTGAGGAAGGACGCCAATCAGTAATTGGAATTTATTTTGAAACCGGATAATACCAGGAATTGACGCCCTGACATTTGGTCGTCCTTTCTTTTGAACACGCCCTAGGTATGGTCGCTTTTAAAATAACGCCCCTCTTCAGGTCGCGAATCACAAAAATGCAAGAACAAACCAAAAAACACACAAAAATAGAAAAACTTCATATTATGAATGTATTGCAGTTCACTTTGGGGCGTCAACATAGTGACATGAGATTTGATCAACATAGCGTCAATTTTGGCGTGTCTACACTCACTCTCTCATATTCATTTTCAACTGAACTCTTCCCTTTTTCAAGCATTAAGATTCTCTCAGACATGGCAGAATTTAGAAGCTTCAGCTCTTCATTCTCCTTTCCTATTTGTTCATTATGAACTAGTTCATTAGTTAAGATTTGATCATTTTCTAATGAATTCAGCTTATCATCTAGTTTAGAAATCTTGGCAGTAAGTTCATGATTTTTATGTTCCAAAACAGAAATTTGTTCCTTACTCTTATCAACATTGGCTAAGCAGATTTCATGAGATTTTCTTAGTTCTTGACAATTTTCACAAGAAGCATTCGAATTAATCTGATCACATTTATTTTTCAACTTTTTATTTTCTACATCTATCAGAGAGTTCCTCATTCATATCCCATAAATCATCAATTGAAATCTCTTCGGATTCAGATTCAATATTTACCTTGGATGAGGCTTCCTCATCATCATTTCTCTGGTTTGCCATCATGCAGCTATCCTCATGTCCGTTATGAACAGAAATGATTCTGTCATATATCTCCTTTCCAGAAGTGCACCTGAGAGTAAAAGGATATATATCAGTATTAATCGAAGCTCTCAATATATTAAGAACTATGGTATTATCGCGGTTCTTAGAGTTGTCCTCACTAGACCACTTGGCCTGATCTTTAGGTAAACGGTGTGGGCCTTTAGATATAAGACTCCACAAATTTGGACCAATGGAGTCTACGTACACACATAGGCCTCCTAGCCAACTATTGAAGTTAGAACCATCATAAACCGGAGGACGAGCCATTTGAACAAGTGGCAAACAGATTCAGCACAGTAAAACAAATAATAGGAAATGCAGCAAAACCAAATAAGCAAAGTAAAGCACTAAGACAGTGAAACAAGACACGATCTCAAGAGACCCACTCTGAAATGCACCAAAAACTAGCAGGATCCTCTGCAGATTGTTAGATATGTTAGATCAGACACCCGCTCTGATACCAAGTGTTGGGTTCAGTGCGTTCGATTCAGAGGGGGGTGAATGAATCTCCCCTTAAAAACTTTCGCCCAATTAAAAATTCTTCCTAATACAAACAGAAGGCTAATAAGCAATTGCGGAATTAAACAAACACACAGTGTGCAATCAAACCAAAGCGCACCAAAGCATTCATCTAGCGCCAATCAAGTAGAAGAAATCAAACCACAGTACGCCAAGGGTTTTTAGGTGGTTCGGTCCTCCAGACCTACATCCACCCCACACTCAACCCGAGTGTGGCTTACTGTTGACTCACAGCTTGAACCGCTAGGCATCACAGCTTGCCTACAAATCGCTGAGCCTCACAGCTTGCTGTCTGAGGTATCCACCTCGCCCGCTGAGCAACACAGCTTGCTGTCCAGTGGAATCCACCACTGCAACCGCTGGGGATTACAGCTTGACCCGTCCAGAGCAGTACCTCTACAAACGCTGACTAACAGCTTGAAGAAAGGTATAAAATGGAAAACGAAAACATGTAACAACAGCGACTGAAAGTTGTAAATAAAACATAAACAATATAGCTCTCGAAGGAGCAGATCTGACTTGGATTTGATCCAAATGCCAGACAACCACTATCTCTCTCTCTTTCTCTTCTCGAGCTCTCTAACTCTCTCTTTCTCTTCTTTCTCTTCTGCTCTTCTTCTCTTCACACTGGATCGTGCAGGCTCTCCTCTGCTTCTGCTCTTCTGCATCTATCCTTCTGCTTCGATCAATCTTCTTCAAACAAAGGAGTCTTCCTTATATAGCAGCAGCAGATTAGGGCGTGTGCTCTCCATATCTCCCGCCCAAAAGCCTTAAACATGTGGCAGCCTCTCAGCCAGCTGATCATACGTGTCACGATCCTGGCACTCCCCTTATCCTCGGATCACGTGCCCTCCTTAAGCTCTACAAGGAGTCCCTATCAGACAGTCGAATAGATTATCAGTTTAATGTCGACACCTTGTACAGACTTTATAGTATATAATGTGCAATGTGTAGACTTTGTAATGCGAAGACAAAGCATGTATAGACTTCACGTTGTGAATGCAAAGCAAAGTATGTACATCAAGAATGAACGCACAATGGCTGTATGGACTTGCGTTCTGAACAATGTACATACTTACCCCTTGAAGCGTGTACAGACTTCATGAACATGCAAGTGAGCGATGTACAGACTTGCTAAACAATGCATGCACAAGACGCTAAGGAATGTACAGACTTTGCGAGCTCTGTACAGACTTAGTGTCTTGAGTATAGTGATGCACAGATCAATGTATAGACTTGACTGATGTGCAGGCATGCAGCAAATGTATAGACTTGATGAAATGTCCATGCGATGCAACAGGACTCTGTACAGACTTAGCCTGAGCAAGGGCTGTGCATACTTTAAATGATGAAGCACACGATGCATTGTGTGGACTTGGTAGATGATGCATGCACCTCAATGTACAGACTTGCTGGATGCACTGTAGTATGCATATAGTGCAATGTATAGACTTATAAGTGTGTGCGACCAGACATTATGCAGACTTCAGCTCTAAGTCTATACAACCAAAGTGCAGACTCAACATGCCACAATGTGTAGACTTTGATGAGACGGTGGATGTACAGACTATGCATATGATGTACAGACTTTAGACATCATGCAATGTATAGACTTGTCTGCATATAGACGCTAAGTGAGATGCTGGACCCTGTACAGACTTAGCCGATGCATGCTGCAATGTATAGACTTAGCAATGTATGGACTATGCACATAGACGCTAAGAGAGACGGTCCAATGTATAGACTTCAAGTCCACTTGAGACGCTGCATGAGACGCAGATAGGCTGTACAGACTTCAACAACAGAGATGCAATGTGTACACTTAGCATATGCCTGAGACGCTAAATGAGACGAACGATGTACAGACTTCAAGTCCACTTAAGACGCTGAATGAGACGGACGATGTATAGACTTGAAGAAAGATGCATGACGATGTACAGACTTGGAGAGTCAAGCTGCTGAATGTATAGACTTCACCTGAAACAGTCCGATGTACAGACTTTGCCTAAAACAGTCCGATGTACAGACTTTGCAGACTTATGCATTGATGCATGAACATATGCAATGTGTAGACTTGTGACAGTGTGCAGACTTTGTATATGCATGAGCAGCGTATGGACTTGCTAGCCAGACACTACACAGACTCTGTATATGCTAATGCATGTAGCAACTGTTAATGCACTGATGCAGTGTATGCTAACCATAATGAACTATAGCAATGAATATATCAGACATAGCACACTCATGCACTCTCCACAGAATAGATCAGTCATATGCATTCATGTTGCTATCATTCAATGTGACGCTGAAGCAAAACAATATGGTGACTCATTCATGTTGCTATCATTAAAACACCACATCATCAACAAAGCACAAGGGGCAAAATAGCATGCTGAACGTCGATGCTAGCTCAGACCACCTGCTGCTGTGGTCGGTGCATGTGGTGTCACACGCATACATAAGTCAGTGCATGTTGTGTCATTCGCCTCTCGCATATAGAAGTCACAAGGTCAGTGCATGTTGTCCATAGCATATTCGAAAGTCGGTGCATGGTTTATATAATGCATTCTCAAGTTGGTGCATGTTTACCTTAGGCAGATGTAGGTCTGTGCACATTCTACCCTTGTGCTATACAAGGTCGGTGCAGAGTCTGTGTTAGCCATGCTAGAGTCGGTGCACAGTTTATGTTAGCCTTGTTAGCGTCTGTGCACATTTGGTGATAGCCTGTTAGAGTCGGTGCACAGTTTATGTTAGCCGTTTTAGCATCGATGCACATTTACTTTAGGCACACTGCAAAGGACCGTGCACATTTTCTAGCGATAGCAGTTGAGGTCCGTGCATATCTCAGTCATCGGCATATAAGGTCTGTGCATATGGAATGTCTGCCATGTGAAGTCCGTGCACAGTTGCTAGCGATAGCAGTTGAGGTCCGTGCACATCTCAATCATCGGCATATAGGGTCTGTGCATATTTTTCTCATGTGCACGCCAAGGTCTGTGCATACTCTCCTATATGCACATTAAGTCTGTGCTAGCCCAGTGATCACATTAAGTCTGTGCTAGCCCAGTGCTTCACGCATGTAAAGTCAGTGCTAGCATACATAAGGCTTATGCATTCGTCAATGAGAGCACATGAGTTTCATACATTAAGCATCAATGATCTATGATTCTTTCTCTTCATTGTTTCAATTACATCATAATCACCCTCATACATCATGAAGCATATTGTCATTATTACAGGTTTTTCTTGACTATCAGGTGTTTGATTAAATACCTTTATCTGATAACAGGGACTTATGAATTGAACCAGGATTGAACAATTCAAGACTAGGAAGCAGCAAAGCCTAGCATTTTCGAACGCTTGCAGAGTCATCATTGATACAGTCACGTGTATGATGATAAGTGACTGGCACGTGATCCGAGGCAAGGCGTATAACAGAGGATCCTGCCACGTGGAAAGTGAAGGTGCTAAGATCACAACACGTGGAAAGAAGAGATCAGATCTGAGTGAAAGTTGGGCGGGAAACGTGATACCCACTGCGCCCATCATCTGCCTATAAAAAGGGATCGAAGGCTGGGAGAGAAGGTAGCTGCATATATATAGAAGACGAGAGAGGCTAGCAGAGGTAGAAACTAGAGAGGAGCTTCAGAGAAGAATTAGAGAGCGAGATAAGAGAGCAGCAGAAGAGGAGAGTCTGAGAGGAAAGGAGAAAGAGGTAAGAAGAGAGCAACAGAAGAGGAGATTCTGAAAGAAAAAGAGAAGAGAGAAGAAAAAGGGGGCTGCAGAGAGTTGAAAGAAGAAGAGGGTGATTGTCAGATCGAGAGAAGAGAGGAGAGAAGAGAGCAGCAGAGAAGACTATAAAAGGGAGATTGAGAGAGTGGCAGAAAGTGACAGAGAGTTAGCGAAAAAGAGAAAGAGAAAGAGAGAGAGAGGGAGATAGAAGCAGAGGTGCTGGTTTGAAGAGCTCGTGAGCAAGAAGCATTCATAAGTCCAGATCTGAGGATCTTTCTGTTCTGTGTTCTTTGGATCAAATCCAAAACACAGTGCTCCTACGTGAGCTACATTTTACTGCTTTCATTTCCAGCTTCCTGTTGTTGTGATTTATCCGTTTGTTTTTCTTTTTTATCCAAACCTCAAGCTGTGTGTCAGCGGATAGCTAAGCTGTAATGCTCAGCGGGCGAGGTGTGTATCTCAGGCATCAAGCTGTGATGCTCATCAGGTCAGCAAGCTGTGATGTTCAGTGAATGTAAGCAAGCTATGATGCTCAGCGGTTTCAAGTTGTGTGACAGCGGTAAGCCTCACTCAGGTTTGAGTGGGGGATGGACGTAGGTCTGCGGGCAGCAGACTGAACCATCTAAAACATTTGTGCAGTGGTTTGATTCCTTGTTTCATAATTCACGATAGATGTATGCTTAGGCTCGCACACACCAGTGAGGATTTTATTTGTGAACCGTATGTAATTGAATTCTAAAGTTTAATTCCGTAATATTTATAAGTCAGTTTTAATTGGGTAATTTTTAAGGGGATTCATTCACCCCCCCTCTGAATCTTGTTTGCACCATCTCATCGTTCAACAATTGGTATCAGAGCGGGTCTCTGACTTCCAGATCCAACGATCTGCAGAGGATCCTGCTAATTAGATTTCGTGCTTTACTATTTTAATGTGGTGCATTTTTCACAGTTTGTTTTCCAGTTTTTAGATCTGAACCTATTCAGTTGTTTTTCAATGGCATCTCCTGTTGTTTTTGATGGTTCCAACTTCAGCACATGGCTTGGCGGCCTATGTACTTACATGAATTCCATTGATCCAAATCTATGGAATCTTGTATCTAAAGGGCCACATGAATTATCTCACGACAAGACCAATTGGTCTAGTGAGGACAGACTGAAGAACCATGATAATATCACAGTTCTCAATATCTTGAAGGCTTCAATAGATACTGATATGCTTCCCTGTATTGCAGGATGCACATCTGGAAAAGAGATCATGGACAGAGTCATATCTACTCATGAGAAGCAAGAGGATCAATGCTTGATGGCCAACCGGAGTGATCACAGCAGTGATCAACAGGAGGAGACATCGTCACAGGTAAGTACTGAATCCGATGAACTCACTTTTGATGATTTAATGATTCTGTACAATGGTCTGTTAGATAAGTATAAGTCTGTCAAGTCTGAAAAGAAGAAAATGAGAAAGGTCATGACATCAGACATAAAGTCATTAAGGTCTGAAAATGAACACTTGAAATCTAGAATAAAAAGATTGAAAATTCTTGTGATAAGTGTATCTCTGTAAAGAATTTGAATGACGACCTTCAATCTGAACTGAAAATGCAAGATGGATTAATTAACTCTCTTAGAGAAGAAAATGAGGAACTGTTAAACAGGAAAATAGAGCTAGAGCAGATTGAAGAAAAGTTAAATGAAAAGCTGAAATATGAGAATAAAGATTTAAAAGAACAGAACAAAAGCTAAAGGTTTTGAATATTGTAATATCTGAGAGACTTCTAGCTGTTGAAAAAGAAAGTATGCTGCTCACATGGCTCAAGCTGAAAATGAATTGAAACTAGAACAAGAAATTGAGAAGTACAAAACTGCAAATAAAGTATTGAATGAATGTGTTAATTGCAGTGAAGAAGAGACTGCCAGTTATGAGATACATATTGTAGCTCTGGAAAATGAAATTGGAATGTTAAAAGAAAAACTGGCTGTTTATGAAAAGGAGAAAGAAAATTCGGATACTCTCATTGTGTCCTTAGAAACTAAAATCACAGAGCTAGAAAAGACTTCATCTAAATCTGCTAAGGATAAGGGCAAAATGAAAATGCCACTGGAAGATGAAGTGAATGATCAAAGTGGAGGGACTGACAATATTTCAGTAAATCAGAAGGTCATGAGGAACCAGCTTTATACCACTTTCATCAGAAGTTCAGAAGTGGCTGGAACCTCAAGTCAATCTCCTAAATATATTGCTGCTCAGAAAATTCAAAAATAGAATAAAAATCAGAAGATGCAAAAACAAATAAAAAATGTGAAAAATCAGAAAACATTTAAAAGGAATGACAAATTGCATGCAAACAATTCACAGGCTAACAAATTCCTTGCTGGTAAAAGAAACAACATTGAATGTTTTTACTGTGGAAATCTGGCCATATGATGAATAATTGTTTGATAATGAAGAAGGATGATTTGAATGTTGGTAGAATTCATGCTAGGAATTCTCATGTTAAGAAACCTTCTTCTGTTCAAAAGAAAAGAATCCATTGCCTTTACTGTCATAAGATAGGTCATCTTATGCATGAATGTAGACTAATGAAACAAGATGACCTGAATGCTGAGAAATTTCATGCTGGAAATCATGCATATCTCAACAGGAAAGTTCATTGTTATCATTGTGGAAAGATAGGCCACATTGCTGCTCAATGTTGGCATGCTCCGGGTAGAAAATCGCATGCTAAAAATTTTCAGAACATATCTACTAATCAGAAAAGGAAAGCTCATTATTTTTGCTGTGGCAAGATAGGCCACATTGCAGCCCAATGCTGGTTTGCCAATGCACAAGAGAAATTTGTTTTTATCCTGGACATGATAAATTTCCTGTGAACCATGTCTCTCACAGAAATAAAATTGTTTCAAATGTTCAGCATGCTATGCGCTTTAATCATGGAAGATTAGGTTATAGGGATAGAGGAGGCCTGCTTGCTGACTGTAACATACAGAAATTTCATGTTAGAAAGAATAACATTCATGATCCTACACATAATTTCTATACCCATGTGAACATGGAAAATAGTCAGCCTGTGATTTCTTGCTATTATTGTGGTCAAATTGGACATTTCATGTTTGATTGCAAACTGCTAAAATTTGATAACTTGAATGTCCTGAATTCATGGAATGCACCTAGTAGAGGCGTTACTCACCATGGAGGACCCAAGAAGTCTTGGGTACCTCAACATGCAAAATGAGGTTCTATTTTTGCAGGTGTGCCTTGGGACTAAGAAATAAAAGGGGTAAATAAACCAAGGCACCCAAGTAAGGTAAAACCCCATTTCTATTCTCTACAGGTCTGTTCATTTGAATTCTTCAGAAATCAATACATATGTTGAATTAGTTGTGTATATTGAGATTGAATTGCATATCATGCTTAACTGTCATATGGCCATATGACCAGTGGTATATCAAATGGTAATTGCCCAAGGGCAGATGAAGTCTGCCTGGAAGCTCTGACCATGTGTGAGGTGGTCCTTTGGACTTAAGTACTCCGCCTAGTACCATGGGTTAATTGTGTATTCAGATTTTATATTTTAATCTGCATACATGTCTTGACATTTAATTGGTTTCAACTAGATGCATGCTGAGAGAGAAACGAAATAAATTCAAACGCATATGCTGAATTATTTGTGCATATATTGTGCTGAGAGTGAATTGAATGTCAAATTCTGAAAATCTGAATTGCATGTGTTTTGCATATGTTAAATGCATCTGTTTGACAATTGTAAATATCATGATGCATATCTCTCACAAACACTGAGCATTTGCTGCATATAAGGCTCATCTGCACACATACATGCCTAGCAAAACTATCATGCATATAGGACTGCACTTGCACTATACTGTGTCATGCATAACCCTTTGGTATCATGGTCCTCATATCACACATGAGTGGTTCAATGCATTTAGATAAGGAAAACTCATAAATGCTCATCATTTTTTATAACAATTGGTATCAATGCATATATATAGTTAACTGCATATCATCCATATTGAAAATTCCAAAAAGATTGCTTGAGTGCATGCATTCAGGGGGAGCATAAGAAATATTCTTGACTGCATGACTATCTTTGTTCATACTGATTATCTTTGCTCTTCCAACAATTTATCTCAAACATTGATATCAGTCGGTCTCACTTGCCTTCATCTATTTTGAAATCATTTGAACAGATCTACCAGATTTTCAGCTCACTGATTTCAAAATGATTCTCAAACTCTCTGAATATCCTTGGTTGTCACACAAATCTTTGAAATTCTCTGTCAAATCTGACAGTCATTTTGTTGTTCTCTATTCTTCTTGAGTCTGAAATCTACTACTGCTCTTGGCCATCTCTGCAACATGCATGAACTTCAAATGTTCTCACATATGATGCATGTTTTAATTGCTGGTTCTATTGATGAATTGGCTGCTCCTGAAACTTTCTTGATCTTTCTATAATTTATGAAGATTTCAATCCGTGTACCTTGATCATAAATCTGAAAAATATTTTTACTAGGAATCTTCTGTTATACAGGTTTATGATTGTTCAAAAAGATCAGATTGGTTTAAGATTAATGTATTCATTAAGTTTGATTTTGAATGTCTTGAAAATATCAGAATCATCTTTTAGTAAACTTTAACCAACTGTTTCATGTTGAATCTTGTCAAATTTTCTGAAATCTGAAAATGTCAAAATCATGGCTTTATTTGGTTGAAATACATGAAATCAGTATTATTTTTAAACATCTGAATTACCTGAAATATTCCTAAGAGTAAATATTGTCAGAGCAATGATTGTGGTTATTAAGAAACCATGTCCATTGACCATGAAGTCTAGAGGACTGTGTCATGAAGTGCCATAATTAACTCTGCTGAAAAATCATTGAAAATCCAGGCAGAGCAATGGCTTGAATATTGAGAAATATATCTCACTTATCAATGAAATAGGTTGAGGTATGTCATGATATGTCAATGCTATCTCTATTTTCATAATGCATGACAGTCAGTCACACAAGTGCTTAGGGATACTGGCGTCTAAACAACGTGTATCCTCTAGTTACAAGATGTATACTGAACTCAATTGTACCTGGTAAATTTGCTATGAAAAGTTTTTATTGTGCAAAAAGAAAAATCTGAAATTGATTGAAAAGGGACTATATCTGAATTCCTTCATGGTGTTTAACCTCAATACTAATGATTGTTATTCCTAAAGAAGTCATTGAAAATTATTTCGTAAGATGAAGGGAGCTTAATCAAGATATAAATATGAGGGTTTGGTTCATTGTTATTAAATCTTGATTTCAGATATGAATAAAGAACTTTATTGACAAACTGTGTATACATCATATTTAAACCATGATGTTTAAATAAAAGTTCATAAGCCCTTATAATGGAAGAGTCTGAAAAAAAACTCTTATTGTTGATTTATGAAATTGGTATCTCATTGAAAATCTTTCTGAATTACTCTTATGCTTAAAGCTCATTTGGAAACCTTGTGCTCAATCTCCAATTTTTTTTAATTCTTTCTTCATAATGTTCACTGTTCTTGATGCTATTTGATGATGTCTTTCCACTCCAATTCCTATGCTTTGTCAAATGGGAAGATTGTCTCATCAGTATCACATTGGCATTGATTACTACATGATTTGCTTGATAAACCCTTTGATTAATATCTATGTGACCCTTTCCTTCACCTCACTTCTTCAGGAGGGCTACTTTAATAGAGAAGTTTTGTCTCCATCTAATTGCTTTCAAAGGGGGAAGATTTATTCTGCTCACTTTTTTTCGTTTCAATTTGTCATGGCTGAACTTATATATGACAGCTCGTGTGATTTTGTTGATATTTTCATTGATCTGCCTCAATTTGACTGTCCCTGTACTATGAACTCATTCAACTCCGTCTAATATGTCCAAAGAGGGACATCATCTATTCAGGGGGAGTATGAGTTATTATTTCAGTCAAATGATGCATGTTCCTGCATAATTCATACTGGTCTGCTCATTCAGCTTCATGTTCCTTCCTTTTTGATATTGTCAAAGGGGGAGAATAGTAGTGAGTCATTAGTATTATCAGGTTTCATTACATGTTTAACTATGTCAGAAGATGTGCTGCATGTCTGACACCTTGATTATCATGGAACTATTGCAAATGACTCATAATATTGCCATCATCAAAAAGGGGGAGATTGTTGTGTCTCTGATATTTTGATAATATCAATATTATGTCATTATATTCAACCTTGATGATAAAACCTGAATACATAAATTAATGATCTCATCATATATATACAAGTATGAAATATGTCAGAACATGTTCTAAAGTTGACTCAAAAAGTCATGATAGACAACATGTCAACGCAGGTCAACACCAGTCAACACAGGTCAACTGATCAAATGGTGAGTCAGCTCATTGACAGGTAAGGTTAATGCTCAGGTCAGTCTAGTACATACCAAGGCCGGTGCAACTATTCTATATTTGCTACCAAGGTCGGTGCTAGTTACAGCTAACGTCGATGCTAGTTTCCATTTCATACGTACAAAGGTCAGTGCTACTTTGCATTGTATTACATACTGACGTCGATGCTAGTTCAGACCACCTACTACTGTGGTCGGTGCATGTGGTGTCACACGCATACATAAGTCAGTGCATGTTGTGTCATTCGCCTCTCGCATATAGAAGTCACAAGGTCAGTGCATGTTGTCCATAGCATATTTGAAAGTTGGTGCATGGTTTATATAATGCATTCTCAAGTCGGTGCATGTTTACCTTAGGCAGATGTAGGTCTATGAACATTCTACCCTTGTGCTATACAAGGTCGGTGCAGAGTCTGTGTTAGCCATGCTAGAGTTGGTGCACAATTTGTGTTAGCCTTGTTAGCATCGGTGCACATTTGGTGATAGCCTGTTAGAGTCAGTGCACAGTTTGTGTTAGCCGTTTTAGCGTTGATGCACATTTACTTTAGGCACATTGCAAAGGTCTGTGCACATTTGCTAGCGATAGCAGTTGAGGTCCGTGCACATCTCAGTCATCGGCATATAAGGTCTATGCATATGGAATGTCTGCCATGTGAAGTCCGTGCACATTTGCTAGCGATAGCAGTTGAGGTCCGTGCACATCTCAGTCATCGGCATATAGGGTATGTGCATATTTTTCTCATGTGCACGCCAAGGTCTGTGCATACTCTCCTATATGCACATTAAGTCTGTGCTAGCCCAGTGCTTCACGCATGTAAAGTCAGTGCTAGCATACATAAGGCTTATGCATTCAAGTCAATGAGAGCACATGAGTTTCATACATTAAGCATCAATGATCTATGATTCTTTGTCTTCATTATTTCAATTACATCATAATCACCCTCATACATCATGAAGCATATTGTCATTATTATAGGTTTTTATTGACTATCAGGTGTTTGATTAAATACCTTTATCTGATAACAGGGACTTATGAATTGAACTAGGATTGAACAATTCAAGACCAGGAAGCAGCAAAGCCTAGCATTTTCGAACACTTGCAGAGTCATCATTGATACAGTCACGTGTATGATGATAAGTGACTGGTACGTGATCTGAGGCAAGGCGTATAACAGAGGATCATGCCACGTGGAAAGTGAAGGTGCTAAGATCACAACACGTGGAAAGAAGAGATCAGATCTGCGTGAAAGTTGGGTGGGAAACGTGATACCCACGCGCCCATCATCTGCCTATAAAAAGGGATCGAAGGCTAGGAGAGAAGGTAGTTGCATATATATAGAAGACGAGAGAGGCTAGCAGAGGTAGAAAATAGAGAGGAGCTTCAGAGAAGAATCAGAGAGCGAGATAAGAGAGTAGCAGAAGAGGAGAGTCTGAGAGAAAAGGAGAAAGAGGTAAGAAGAGAGCAGCAGAAGAGGAGATTCTGAAAGAAAAAGAGAAGAGAGAAGAAAAGGGGGGCTGCATAGAGTTGAAAGAAGAAGAGGGTGATTGTCAGATCGAGAGAAGAGAAGAGAGCAGCAGAGAAGAGTATAAAAGGGAGATTGAGAGAGCGGTAGAGAGCTAGCGAAAAAAAGAAAGAGAGAGAGATAGAGAGGAAGATAGAAGCAGAGGTGCTGGTTTGAAGAGCTCGTGAGCAAGAAGCATTCAGAAGTCCAGATCTGAGGATCTTTCTGTTTTGTGTTCTTTGGATCAAATCCAAGACATAGTGCTTTTACGTGAGCTTGTTTGTTTTGATTTTAATGTCAGCTTTCCCTTGCTGAGTTTTATCATCCTTGTTTTCCATTTTACATACCTTTGCAGAAGCTGTGTATCAGCGGATGGCAAGCTGTGTCGCCCAGCGGATGGCAAGCTATGATGCCCAGCTGATGTAGGCAAGCCGTGATGCCCAGCGGTTTCAAGCTGTGAGTCAGCAGGAATCTACACTTGGGTTGAGTGTGGGTTGGATGTAGGTCTGGATATATGTGCAGTGGTTTGTTTGGTTGTCTCTTAATTCCTTAGGTGTATGCTTAGGATCGTTATGTCTGGTTAGCTTAGATTACGTTGAAATTCACTGTGTGTTTTAGTTGTCTACGTTTTGATCTCTGTTGAGTATTTCAGTGAGGTTATTACGTGTGCTAGCCAAGCATTCTATGAGAATCACATAAGGACATCTGAACAAGTGTTCGAGTGTAAGTCTCATTCGAATATTTATTTAACTAAGCATATATGATTTTAAATCCGCAAGATTTATAAGTACAGTTTTAATTGGGTAATTTTTAAGGGAGATTCATTCACCCCCCCCTCTGAATCCGATTTGCACCATCTCATCGTTCCAACACAGGACATCGAGCTGGTTATACCATTAAAGCCCAATTGTCTAGAAAGTACTTATACCGGAGTTTTATATTCTGGACCCTTAGCGGCCATCTGGTTGACTGCCGGAGTCTGATAGTGGCCATTCACTAGATCGCTAATGGATACCTAACGGCCATCTGCTAGATCGCTAAAGACTCCGGATGTCTTGTTTTCAAAATATTGAACTGTCTTCATTAATGGTCCTGAACTTGACCACCATAGTCAACAAACGGTCCGGTAAACGACCGCTATCATCCAGAGTTTGATTAACCTGGGGTTTGACTCATGGGTTGATTTTCCTATGTTCCTAGATGGTCCAATTGATTGTCTAGAACATGTCATATTATTCCAAAGATATCTAAGTAATTTAGAGAATTAAAGAATGTACCGTTATGCTACCGATTTGTTTCCATGGCATAACTTGGGTATTAAATGCATCCATTGAAATCTCTTATTCTCAATAGAAGCACTCTTGTCTTTGGCTACTTCAGTATGTAGCTTATTATTTGGAATTGAATTAGTGGCCCTACTTTGTTGTTATAAACGTGGAAGTAGCTTGATTTATACGTGAAGATGCAGTTCGAGCACTGATTGTGTTCAAGGACTCTATGCTAGTCCCCTCAGCTGATTGTCGGAAACATATTGTAAATCATGGGGTATGATGCTACTGACGTCGCATTACGCTAGGAGTACTTTCTTTATAAATAAGTGAAAATCCACGGAATTCTTGCAAGACTCTTTCTTGATTGAATTGTTACATGCTAGTTACATGACATTCTAGTGCATAACCTTTATGGTTATGAAAAGTGAAAAGTGAAAGTGAAAGTGCGTTCTTGATGCATGCAAGCATATTCTTGTTCATGAAAGGCCAATTTACGTTCTTGTTATATTCAACTCGACCTTGTTCACATATCATTTCTCATCATGATCTTATCATGCTATTATGTTGATCGTTTTATCCACGTGATTTTTCGTACTTGCATGTTTTATCTAGCATTCTAGAGCTAAAATGATAATTACTTAAACATTGCCAACATGTTGATACAAAGATACCTACTGGGCAAGTGTGCTCATGACCCTACTTTCCAATCTTTTTCAGAAAAGTCTACCAGGGTGGATTCAGATTATTCAAGTGATGGATCCGAGAGTGATTGATGGTTCGAGAGAAGCCATAGTTAGTCTAGTCAAGAGTCATATATGTAATTTTCACTTTATTGAGTCTAGTTGGTCAATGATTCAAGATCATGTACTAGATTGTTATTACCAATAAAAGTCAGCTTTTTGATCAATTATTGTCTCCATTCATCTTATGTGTGAATGATTGCGCTCTGATTATTAATGTCACTTGAGGCTTCTCTTGCCGGCTGTTTACATTCCCGAATATCTTTAGCTGTACATAAATCTCGAGGCGTGACAGTTAAAGTGGTATCAGAGCATAGGACTAGAAGTCCTTGGGAAAAGTCATGTCATAGGCTAAGTCTAAGGTTTTAAGGACCCAGACCTATGAAACTAGGAAGGAAATTCCAAACCCATGTGAGAAATTGGGTAAAACCTGGGATGAGATATTTATATAGATTATCTTAGGGTCAATCTTCCTGATTCTAAAATAACTAAAATGTCCATGTTCTCAGGTACCTTGATTCTCAATGGCTCATCGTGTGAACTGGGACGAGATGCAGCAAACTGTTGCGGGTCTTACCCAAGCCCTACAGATAGTGGCCCAAGTTGGTGGAAGGACTAGCGGGGGTAACTTACATAGCAATTTCTGAAGTTTAAATCCCCCACGATTCTCTGGATCCTCTAACCCAGATGAAGCGGAAAATTGGATCGATGAGATGAATCGAATATTCGATGTCATGCAATGCACTGACCAAGAGAAAGTTCGACTTGTCACGTTCTAACTCAATAAGGATGCTCGTACGTGGTGGAAGTCTATTCCGGCACCACCTGCAGACGCGCCTCACACGTGGGATGGATTTCTTATTCTTTTTGAGCAAAGTACTTCTCCGAGCATGTAAAGGAGAGGAAGGCGGCGAAATTTGCCTCCTTAAGATAAGGCACGATGTCTGTGGTAGAGTATGAATTACAATTCTCTCGACTAGCACCTTATGCTCCCCACTTGGTAAGCACAAATTTATTGAAAGCCAACTGATTTATGGATGGTTTAAGGCCCGAATTTATCCAACAACTTGGAACTCAAAATATCTGCACCTATACCAAGATGGTTCAAAGAGCACATCTATGTGAAAGAACCATGGAGAAGGTGGAAAGGCTCCGAGGGAAGGAAGAAAGGTCAAGTCGAAAACATGATAGGCGAGAGGAGAAAGAAGTGGATGAGGATGAAAATCATCACATTAAGAGGTCCCATAATGGGAACGGTAAAGGAAAAAGAAATGGAAATAGAAACGGAAAGAATAAGAAAGTTATAGTAGAAGAGGGAATGCAAGTCGCCACGGCTTGCTCATTTTGTGAAAAAATTGGGCACTCGACAGAAGAATGTTGGAAGCGTCTCGGCACTTGTCTCAAATGTAGAAGTCGAGAACATCGCTTGCCCATGTGTCCTCTCATAAATGAACAATCTTCGAGAGATAGCAACGGACGCGGGAAACAAGGCCGACTAAATGCCGTTCTAGACGAGAAAGGTAAAATGATTAAAGGTACCGTCTTAACACATTCGCCTTACATTAATTTTTAATACATTAAAGTACGTACACTCTCCGTAAAAACTCATGTTATGAATTTGGGGACCAAATTCTCTTAAGTGGGGGAGGGTGTAACACCCCAAAATTTTATATAAATTATTTTAAGGCATTTCAAAAAAATTGGAAATTTCTAAGATTTTTCTAAGCTAAATAAAGGATTAATTAAATATTAAATAGAATATTGAGTGAATTTTGGGATAAATACATTATTCTTGAAGCTCAAAATAATAACCAACTAATTGGGACAATTAAATAAGCCTAAAGGACTCAAAACCAAGCCCACTAGTCTTGGCCCATATTCTAGAAGCTAGGAATGGGTAAAATCACGGAATTAAGGGATAATGACTCTTTTAAATGGATAATAAGTAGGATAATACCAAAAAGAGTTTGAACCAGTTCAAATTCGGAGCCCACAATTGCTAGCGGTCTATCGCAAGACCGCTAAGAGATGGGTAGCGGTCTAGCATTTGACTGCTAGGATCTGTCAGTTCCGTGAGAGAAAGAAAACGTGAAAAGGTTAGATTTTTAGCGTCCAAATCATCTTGGATCAACTCTATCAGCTAATTAGATAGGTCTAGAAGGATTGTAGATCGAATAGAAATCTAATTGGGACTCTAGAATCATTCTAATCCTCAAAATCCTACCTAAACCCTATAAATATGTCCCAGATTTGACATGCATGACCCCTACTTTGGCTCGCATGGAACTTAGGTAAGGAGGCAAAATTAGCGGTAAGTTTATTCTAGCAATTTGTTCATTATAGTTAGAACTAACTACCCTCTAAATTTTGTTGTAGGAGATCAAGTCTACAAGGAGTTAGAGGCTTCCAAAGTTACTGATTCTACATTAAGAACTCAGGAATTAGTGCGGCCGACCCTAATTGATCAAGGAATTCGGAGCCCTAAACGAGGTAATTAGAAAGAGATTCTTTAGAACTTTATGTTCCCCTTCATATCCTCTTATTACCCTCAAAATTTCACATCCATAGGTCAAGGGAATCAGGAGTTAGAGGGACGTGAAGTTGTTGATCTAGCACAAGAAAGGGCAGAATTAGGGTTGACTTCCAGTCTGAAATTTACTATCTAAGGAGTAATTGAGGTAGGTTATCTCATGAAAGGCTCAAATTTGAAGTCAGGAATAAAAGCCCTCTGATTTCGTGCGTTTTCATGCATTGTACTTTGAGAATTTCATGTTTTACTTAGGACTATGCATCTAGTATATTCCTCATGCATGAACTAGCCCTAATGAAGTAAAAGAGAAAATTTCTTGTTAAACTTATGAACCTATGCATATTGTTGGCCTATAATAATTCTATCATGGTTATGGTAGTTTCTATATGTTGATTTCCATACATGATATGCATTAATTTAGTACTTAGTTTTATTATCTTTTGAACTCGGATTCACACAGGAAGAGACGGTCTTCCTATAGACCGCCAGTGATTCTAGCGGTCATACGATAGACCGCTAGCCTGAGATTGACGGTCCTGTATTAGACCGTTTTATATTTCTGATTTTGTAATATTGGTAACCCGAACCATATTGCAGAATTAACCATAGTTAATATATATTAAGCCTAGTTAACTAAGTTTATTCATGTTTTAAGTGTTGGTTTCATATACTTAGTTATTTTTACTGTTCATCATGATAGATTTCATGTTTTATGCACATTTGGTATTATTTTAACTTATGTTAATTTATGACCCAAAATCATATATTCTTCTATAAAAGATATGTGTAAATGATATATGATTCATGATTTTAACTTGATCACGGTTTTACAAGATTCTCTCTCTCTCTCTTCTAAGTGTCATTTTCATAAGTACATGGCACATATCCCAATATGTTATCATTAGTTACACTTTTGCACATTAAGAACACAATCTTGGACTTGATGACCTCTCCTTTGGATATTCCTTCCAACGGACTAGGAAATCTTGTTTCAAGGCCTCCGTAAGACTCCATGAGTCTGGGATTCCTTCCAGGACGCCGAGCTGGTTGTACCATTAAAGCCCAATTATCTAGAAAGCACTTATATCGGAGTTTTATATTCTGGACCCTTAGCGGCCATCTGGTTGACCGCCAGAGTCTGCTCGCGGCCATTCACTAGACCGCTAACGGATACCTAACGGCCATCTGCTAGACCGCTAAAGACTCCAGATGACTTGTTTTCAAAATATCAAATTGTCTTCATTAATGGTCCTGAACTTGACCGCCATAGTCAAGAAACGGTCCGGTAAACGACCGCTATCATCCAGAGTTTGATTAACCCGGGGTTTGACTCAAGGGTTGATTTTCCTTTGTTCCTAGATGGTTCAATTGATTGTATAGAACATGTCATATTATTCCAAAGATATCTAAGTAATTTAGAGAATTAAAGAATGTACCATTATGCTGTCGATTTGTTTCCATGGCATAACCTAGTTATTAAATGCAACCATTGAAATCTCTTATTCTCAATAGAAGCACTCTTGTCTTTGGTTACTTCCTCATGAAGCTTATTGTTTGGAATTGAATTAGTGGCCCTACTTTATTGTTATAAACGTGGAAGTAGCTTGATTTATACGTGAAGATGCAGTTCGAGCACTGATTGTGTTCAAGCGCTCTATGCTAGTCCCCTCAGCTGATTGTCGGAAACATACTGTAAACCATGGGGTATGATGCTACTGGCGTCGCATTGCGCTAGGAGTACTTTCTTTATAAATAAGTGAAATTCCACGGAATTCTTGCAAGGCTCTTTCTTGATTGAATTGCTACATGCTAGTTACATGACATTCTAGTGCATAACCTTTATGGTTATGAAAAGTGAAAAGTGAAAGTGAAAGTGCGTTCTTGATGCATGCAAGCATATTCTTATTCGTGAAAGGCCAATTTACGTTCTTGTTATATTCAACTCGATCTTGTTCACATATCATTTCTCATCATGATCTTATCGTGCTATTATGTTGATTGTTTTATCCACGTGATTCTTCGTACTTGCATGTTTTATCTAGCATTCTAGAGCTAAAATGATAATTACTTAAACATTGCCAACATGTTGATACAAAGATACCTACTGGGTAAGTGTGCTCGTGACCCTACTTTCCAATCTTTTTCAGGAAATTTTAGCGGGGTGGATTCGGATTATTCAAGTGATGGATCAGAGAGTGATTGATGGTTCGAGAGAAGCCATAGTTAGTCTAGTCAAGGGTCAAATATGTAATTTTCACTTTATTGAGTCTAGTTGGTCAATGAGTCAAGATCATGTACTAGATTGTTATTATCAATAAAAGTCAGCTTTTAGATCAATTATTGTCTCCATTCATCTTATGTGTGAATGAGTGCGCTCTGATTATTATTGTCACTTGAGGCTTCTCTTGTCGGCTGTTCACATTCCCGAATATCTTCCGATGTACATAAATCTCAGGGCGTGACAGAGATCCTTGGAGAATAAATCAATAAGCCCTTCTTTTCTCTTTATCCCTTCTTTATGCATTTTATTTAGTTCATGCATCATGCTTCTCCCTCTTTTATTTATTTTATTATCTCAATATTGAGATCCTCCTTTGTGCAACACTTGCACCCTCCCTTTCTATCATTCATCATATTTTCCTTACCCTTTGCATAGGGGTTTAAAGGTCAACACCAACAAGGTGTGTTCTATTTCATGTTTTTCATGCTTATTCATATTATAATTTGATGCTACACTCACCGTGTTCTAATCCATATTTTTATTGTTGGTTCATTCATTTTGCAAGGGTAATCAATCAAGAAAAACTCTCTTCATCGGTCGACTGATTGGAAGAGAAGGTGACACTCACAATCTCCCCCGTACTCAAAGGTATTCTTCGAGATCCCTCCTTGTTATTTATTATTTAAATCCTTCGAGGCCCACGCATCTCTGGCGATCACAACCCCGATTAGCATCCACGCATACTCCCTTTCTCCTCTTTCCTCTTCTTTTTCACATTATTAATTCTTTTTTTAAGTAGATTAATTTCCAAAATCTATATCCGCGAGCCTGGGATTCCCACTAGGATGCCGAGCTGGTTGTACCCTAAAAACCCAAAAGTCTAGAGAGCACTTCATGTTTTCTGCATTTTCTGTTTACTATGTTGATAGCGTCCAGGAGACGATCGCTACCTGAAGATAGCGGCCGGCCCATGACCGCTACCTTGTTTCAGTCAGCAGATTTCTGGCGAAGTCGGCGTGTTCCTTGTCTTGCGTCGACTCCACGTGATAGCAGTCTTGACTTGACCGCTACCTCAAGATAGCGGTCCTCATTGAACCGCGGTCAGTCAATTTGTTGTCCAACCCGAGGTTTGACCCAAGGGTTGAACTTACTCTGTTCTCAGGTGATCTTTTGATTATCTAGAACCCAACACCTTATTCATTAAATCATTAATGAACTATAAAAATGGATTAATGTACCGTTATGCTGCCATATTCCTCCCGTAGCGTAACCTTCTTATTAAGTCATTCTTGAATTCACATGTTCATGTTGGTGCATTCTTACCCATGTTTTGTTGCGATGAAACTATTGTTTGAACTGGACATTATTGGCCTACTTTTATTTCTCATGGAAGTAGCTTGATTTGTAACTTGAAGATGCAAGAGCGGGCACAGACAGTGTCCAAGGGCTCCATGCTAGCCCCCTCGATAGATAGCCAGAAACATGCTATAAACTATGGGGTATGATGAACACTGGTGTCGCATTGTGCAGGGAGTACTTTCTTTATAAATGGGTGAAATCCACGAGGTAATCTTATGAATTTGTATGCTTGCTAGTACATTCTTGTTACATGACTTTCTAGTGCATAGCCTTTTTCAAGGTTATGAAAAGTATATTCTCGTTACATGCTAGTACATTCTCATTATTGAAAGGCCACATTATAAGCATGCTTGATCATGCTCTCATGTTTACATGAACTCTCATATCTCTACAAGTTATCTTGCTACCTTGGTTTATTTTACATGTTTTATCACTTTCTCATTATTGCCCTCTCTATAGAGCTAAAATGTTAATTACTTTAACATTGTCATCATGTTGATACGAAGATACCTACTGGGCGAGTGCGCTCATTCCCTACTTTTCTTAATCTTTTTTTAGAAAATTCTAGTGACTCAGAGTCGGAGTACTCAAATGGCGAATACGAGAGCGAGTGAAGTACAAGATAAGCCCTAGAATGTTAAGAGTACCATGGGTCAAGTTGAGTCTTATTGTAATTTAAGTACCTTCACTATAATAGGCGGTGAAGTTGATCATGTTATAAACTCTTTTATTTTCTTGCGTCTAGTTGTGTCAAAGAGTGTCAAATGTCAGTTTGTAAACCTTGATCATTATTATTCAATAAAGTTGAAATTTTGAGTACATGATATGGTGCATTCATTCTTCTATGTGAATGTGTTTAGCGCTCTAATTGTCATTCTAGATTGAGGGTTAATTTGTCGGCTGTTCCGCTGCATATCTCGAGGGGTGACAGTTAAGTGGTGTCAGAGCCAAGACTTAAGTAAGTACTAGGAAAAAGTCAAGTCACAGGCTAAGTCCAAGGTTTAAGGACCCACATCTATGAACTAGGAAAAGAATTTTGAACCCAAGTGAGATTGGGTACAGCCCGAGGTATGATTAAGTTAGATCCTTAATAAGAATTTCCTTCTAGAATTAAACCCCCCATTAAATTGCAAAGAAAATAAGAAATTATGAATTTTCTCAGGAACCCTATTTTCCAAATTACTGGCAATCGTGCGAACTGGGAAGCCATGCAGCAAACTGTTGCGGGTCTCACCCAGGCCCTGCAAACGGTAGCACAAGCAGGTGCAAGAGCTGGCGCCGGAGATCTGCATCGTAATTTCTGAAGTATGAACCCTCCACAGTTCTTAGGATCTTCCAACCCTGATGAGGCTGAGAACTAGATCGATGAAATGAACAAGATATTCAATGTGATGCAATGCACGGACTAGGAGAAGGTCCTACTTGCCACTTTCCAATTAAACAAGGATGCCCGTACATGGTGGAAGGCCACCTCGGCACATTTGCATAATGCACAACTTACCTGGGAGGAGTTCCTTGAGCTCTTCCGTGAAAAGTATTTCTCGGAGCATGTCCGGGAGAGGAAGGCAGCCAAATTTGCCACTCTAAGGCAAAGGGTGATGTCTGTGGCCGAGTATGAGCTATAATTCTCGAGATTAGCACCATCTGCTCCACATCTTATCAGCACGGAGCTATTGAAGGCCAATAGATTCATGGATGGATTAAGGCTGGTGTTTGTCCAACAACTAGGCCCACAAAATATCTGAACTTATTCAGAGATGGTGCATAGGGCTCATATATGCGAGAGGACCCTTGAAAAAGTAGAAAAATTTAAGGGTAAAAGTGAAGAATCTAGTCGTAAACATGAGAAGAGAGGAAAGAAGGAAGAAAGGTTCAGCATCATGGGATCCTACAAATCCCGTGACAACAAGAAGAGACCACGTAATGGTAGTGGCAACGGCAGAAACAAGAAGGTGAAAGCAGAGGAGAAGCTAGCAAGTCATGACGTCTTGCACTTTTTGTGAGAAGTTCGGCCATTCGGCAGAAGAGTACTGGAGGCACCTTGGCACTTGTCTTCACTGTGGCAGTCGGGAGCACCGCATGCCCGATTGTCCGCTCATGAAAGACCAACCTTCCAAGAATGATGGTGGGCACAGGCAACAAGCTCGTCTCAATGCTGTAATAGAGGAAGAACCTACAAAGGAAGGAGAGATGATAGAAGGTACCATCCACATTTATTCACATTCTATCTTTGTTTTATTTGATACTAGAGCTTCACATTCCTTTTATATCCACTGCTTTTGCTAAACTTTACCAATTTTACATATTCCTTTACCTTCGAACCTAGCTATTACCAGACCTTTAGGTTCTGGAACTGAACTCAAAACCCACTATCCGATTAGTGAGGTTACTATAGAAGACCATAATTTCCTTGCCAATCTCATATGCCTTGACATGGAAGGCTACGATGGCATCTTAGGTGTAGATTGGTTATGTGAAAACTATGCCGACATTAATTGTCGCAATAGGCGAATTTCATTCCACAAACCCAATCTTCCAAAGTTCTCTTTCCTTCCCATCAAATATAGGAAGCATCTTATTCTTATTTCTTATCTTCACGCCTACAAACTCATCTCGCAAGGTTGTGAAACTTTCCTTACTTCCGTAGTTATCAGCGAGTCCAATGAACTCATTCTAGAGGAGATCCCTATTGTAAGAGACTTTCTCAATGTTTTTCCTTCCGAACTACCTGGTTTATCGCCCGCAAGGGAAGTAAACTTTTCCATTGAACTTATCCTTGGAGCAGCACCTATTTCAAAAGCTCCTTACAAGATGTCCCCCACGAAACTTAAGGAGTTGAAGAAGCAACTTTAGAAACTATTGGAGAAAGGTTTTATTTAACCAAGCACATCCCCTTGGGGTGCGCCGGTTCTATTCGTTAGGAAGAAAGATGGATCTCTCAGGCTATACATCGACTATCGGTAGTTGAATTAACTCACAATCAAGAACAAATATCCACTATCGCGTATTGATGAGCTATTCGATCAGATCTCTGGTGCGGAATATTTATCAAAAATAGACCTCAGGTATGGCTACCATCAGTTGAGAATTAAGGATGAAGATATTTCCAAGACTACTTTTCGAAGCATATATGGGCACTACGAATTTGTGGTTATGCCATTCGGATTAACCAACGCCCCTGCAGCTTTCATGCAATTAATGAACAATGTCTTCAGGCCGTATCTAGACCAATTTGTGGTCATCTTTATAGGCAATATTTTTATCTATTCCAAGACTCGGGAAGAGCATGAAGAACACTTAAAAATAGCTTTACAAACATTAAGAGAACTACAACTCTATGCGAAGCTTAACAAATGTGAGTTCTAGCAAAAGGAGGTCGCATTCCTTGGCCATATTATTTCCAAGGAAGGTATCGTGGTGGATCCTTCTAAGGTCGAAGCCGTCAAGAACTATAGCAGACTTACAACAGTGACGGAAGTTAGAAACTTTCTCGGTCTAGCAGGTTATTATAGGCGATTTATAAAGAATTTCTCTAAGATCGCTGTTCCTTTGACTAGACTTACAAGAAAGGAAAATCCTTTTATATGGTCGAATGATTGTGAAGAGAGCTTCTTGACTCTCAAAGAACATCTCACTACTGCACCTGTGTTAGCACTACTCGTGGAAGGTGGTGGCTTCGAAGTCTACACTGATGCATCAGGTGTTGGCCTTGGTTGTGTCTTAATGCAGCATGGTAAAGTTATTTGTTACGCTTTGAGGCAATTGAAGCGGCACGAAGAGAATTATCCGGTGCATGACCTGGAACTAGCTGTTGTTATCTTTGCCTTGAAGATATGGCGACATTATCTCTATGGAGAGACATTTATGGTATTCTCATATCACAAAAGTCTGAAGTATCTCTTCTCCCAAAAGGAGTTGAATATGAGGCAAAGAGGGTGGCAGGAATATCTTAAGGACTTCGATTTTTCTGTTCAATACCACCCGGGGAAGGCAAATGTCGTGGCAAATGCACTCAGCAGAAAACCAATGGCAATTCTATCTAGCCTACAGAAAGGTATGACCAACCTTGTAGAAGACTTTGCTAAATTGAATCTAGATACCGACTCGGAGAATGAAAGGTGTATTGTTGCCAACATCCGGTCACAACCAACATTAATAGAAGATCTATCAAAATTGCAAGATGATGATCCTACACTAGTGGAGATCAAAGCTAATATTGATCAACGGCCAGATTTCTCTGTCACGACTGATGGAAGATTATTATTCCGAGGTAGGATCTGTATGCCTGACCATACTGAAACAAAGAAGTTAATTATGGAAGAAGCCCACAGGTCAAGATATGCACTCCACCCTGGTGCTACCAAAATATATCAAGACTTAAAAAGAAACTTCTGGTGGCCCAACATGAAATGAGAAGTGGCGGACTTTGTATCTTGCTGCCTCACTTGTCAACAAGTTAAGGCGGAACACCAAAAGCCCACTGGAAAGCTACATCCCTTAGAAATTTTTGAGTAGAAGTGGGAGAGTATAGGGATGGATTTTATCATGGGTTTGCCTAAAACAAGAGGCGGACATGATGGTATATGGGTGATAATTGACTGTCTAACAAAATCAGCACATTTTCTACCTATTAAAAGTCGGTGGTCTGTGGATGTTCTAGCAGCCTTATACGTAAAAGAGATTGTCCGATTACACGGAGTCCCTGTCACAATCATATCTGACCGAGACCCTTGTTTCACATCACAATTCTGGAGGGGTCTGCAACATTGCTTCGGGACCCGGTTAGGTTTCAACACTACTTTTCATCCACAAACTGATGGCCAGACTGAAAGAACTAATCAGGTAGTTGAAGATATGCTCAGGGCTTGTGCTATTGACTTTGTTGGAATCTGGCACGACCACTTGCCTCTAGTCGAGTTTGCCTACAACAATAGCTATCAAGCAAGTATACAAATGACACCGTTCGAGGCATTGTATGGAAGGAGTTGTCGTTCACCAATCTGCTAGAACAAAGTTGGAGAGAAACAACTTCTAGGCCCTGAACTTATCAGGGATACCACCGAGAAAGTAAAATTTATCAAAGTGAGACTCCAGATGGCACATTCAAGACAAAAGACTAATGCTGATATTAGAATAAGAGACTTGAAATTCCAAGTAGGAGACCATGTGTTTCTCAAGATTTCCCCAGGTCGTGGGATTCGAAGATTCGGTATCAAAGGCAAGCTCACTCTGAGATTTATTGGCCCTTTTGAAATCCTTGAAAGGGTTGGCAAGGTCGTGTATCGGATAGCTTTGCCTCCTAAATTATATGGAGTCCATGATGTGTTCCATGTCTCGATGTTAAAAAGGTACGTATATGACCCATTTCATATTGTAAGTCATGACGATATGGTAATACAGAAGGACTTGATGTACAAGCAAAAGTCATGTAAAATACTTGATCGAGAGGTACGTCAACTTCGGAATAAAACTATTCCCATGGTAAAAGTCTACTGGAGTAAATGCTTGGAACAAGAAGGAACATGAGAGACGGAAGAAGCTATGCGCAAGAGATTTTCGGAGCAATTTGACTGTAAGTGTAGATGCACTCTCCATTAATCCCATGCAATGAATTTGGGGACCAATTTTTTTTTAAGTGGGGGAGGGTATAGCAACCCTAGTAATTATCTAGTAATTTTCTTGATTTTTCAAAAATTAAATGGATTTGTTTAAGCATTAATAAGGCTTAAAGGATTAATAGGTTAATTAAGTGATTAATAGATTAAGGCCTTTGGTAAAGAGGCCCAATTAATAACCAAGTGATTAAGCCCACTTAAAATGGGCCTTAAAACCAACAACTTAAGCCTTTTGGCCCAAGCCCAACCCTAGAAACGTAATAGGGTAATTTTCCTTAATTAAAGTATATAAATAAGAAAAATTAGGGGATAATTAGGAAGGAGTTTGAACTAAATTCAAATTCCAGTGCCCAGGCAAGTGGCGGTCTATCGCGAGACCGCAACCTGATGGTGGAGGTCCTGGCAAGACCGCTACCAAGTTCCGTAAATGGAAGGAATTAAACCCAGGAATGTCTGGATTTTTATCCTCCCAATTGCCAAGGATCGATGTGATCTGGCATGGGAACTTGCCTAAGGACTCTTAGGGATCGATTCTAACCCCAATAAGTGATAGAATGTAGAGTGTGAGCTAGAAGGGGGGGATGAATAGATCACACCCAATTTAAAGCAATTTGAATTATAAGCTACGAAAACCCAGTCGCAGAAAGAGAGTCTCCCTAATCAAGTCACGGAGAAGACTAATGATTAGAAGCTTAACGTGAAGAGGTTGATACGGAACTGTAAGCGAACAGCTTATGAGCAAAAAACATAATCAGAGATCAGCCAATCACACCATACATAAAAGATCAGACAAGCAAACCACACAAATGAGATAGAGATTTTTAAGGTGGTTCGATTGCAATCTGCAATCTACGTCCACCCCTTACTTCACAAAAGTAAGACTTCCTTGCACTAAGCAATTCAAAAAATGTAGACTCAATCTGCGAACAGACGCTGCCATACAGCTTGGTCCAAGGGAACAGATCACTCAACACTGATCCTGCAACCCACAGAACCAAAACCGGAGGATCGATCCTCCCTTCCTCCAAACCGGAGGGAAACCCACGAGTAGCACACCACTACTAGGAACTAGAGACTCACGTCTCTCTTCCTCTGAATCCATAGAGGGCAAGCCGGAGAGACACTCTCCCTTCTCCTGTGTCCACAGAAGGAATCCCAAACTCAATCTGAGTATCGGACGAATAATGAAACTTTAAGATGAAGATAACAAAAAAGGACAAATGAACTGGCCAATAAAACTCAATGAAAACATGTAGCTCACGTAGGAGCACAATAGTTCAGGATCTGATCCTAGAACTGAACTCTTCACTCTTTCTTCCTCACGAGCTCATAATCTTCTCACTCTCTCCCTTTCTTTTTCTCTCTTGCTCTCTCTGAATCTTCACGTATTTGGCTCTCACTTTTTCTACTTTTTTTCATCATCTTCCTCTTTTGAGCGAACAGCCTCTATTTATAGGCTTCAGAGATGTGCGTGTGGAATCCACAGTTCTCGCCAAAAGGACTTGAAAGAATGCTCTCCTCAGGTTTCCACGAATCAGATTTCAGGCACTGAAGCTGTCCATGTAGCAGATTCTTCTATTCCATTCCTTCCCTCGGATCACAAGCCTTATACTTGGTACTTTGATTTTCACGTGGAGAGAACTCCCAGGTTATAGGTTCGACGAACACATGCTCGACCAGGTGACAGACCTGCCAAGCAAGCGAAGATGTTAGTGAGGACTACATTGACCAAGATCATGCACAGACTTGGCGTAAAATATTACACGACAAGCACAGACTCTAATTGTCATGCAATGACCTTAAAGCTAATGACTTAGACACATGTACAAATCATATCGCAAAGTATGCTCAAGCCATGAATAGAGTTTTTTCAAGATATGCACAAATGTTGACCATGCGTGAGAGACACTTGCACCGACCTTGCTAAAACAAAATATTGCACTGACTTTGTTTGCGCACCCTTAGACATAGCATGAGACACAGACTGAGACACGGCACATGCACTGAGATGCAGCACCGACCGTGCTAAAATAAAATATTGCACCGACTTCGTTTGCGTACCCTTAGACATAGCATGAGACACAGACTGAGACGCAGCATATGCACTAAGATGCAGAATGAGACGTAGTATAATACATGGACTGAGCTATGCATGAGACGCAAATATCCATGAGACACGAACACCACCGTCCTTAGGTAGAGTAGCACCGACCTTGACTCAGTCAAACCATTTATGTTGACCATGAAGGCACTGGGTGTGCTGAGACGTAGCATGAGACGGATGGATGCACAGACACTAGATGTGCTAAAATGCTATATAAGACGCAAGCACCACAGCCCTCATATGCATAACCTGTTTGATGAAATAGCATCCACACAAACTCCACTAGCATCAATAAAGGTCAAGCAAATGGATCACTGGATCACAGCAACTCAGAGAAAGTGCATACACATATGACATGATACACATATGAAATCATGCACAAATAATCAATGCACAGCAATCACTCCTCATAAATGCATTTCATCAATCTATCATGCGAACACATGATGACTTATAGTGTTTGCTATCATCAAAACCACAGAGATAACAATCTCTCCATTTTTGATGATTGCAACACTTTGAGTCACACAGCATTATGAGTCATACACAAGCAAGCAAGATTATTATCCCCCTTTGACGTGAGCAAAAAGAGATCAATATCTTGATGTCAGAAAAAAATATGCAGGGATGAACTAAGCTCCCTTAGTGTCTTGAAAGAAATATAGAGCCATGAAACCAACTATGCAAAGAGATGAATTTCTGGAAGAGCAGGGATCATAAATTGAACAAAGAGAGTCAAACTATGCAATTTCATTAACTAATCATGTATGACATGAGAACTATGCGGGGGGGACTTAATCTGACAGTCACGAAATGCAATCAGTATGACAAACTCCCCCTGAGCCAAACACCCCTCATGCACCAAACTCTCCTCATGCAGACATAAGGCATCAACACAGGCCATTTATCCCCTTGACTCTCCCCCTTAAACTCTCCCCCTTTGACATCATCAAAAGGAGATGAGAGAGGTATGCAGTTGTTGGATAAGTGAGAGAAAAATGCAGTATCTTCACAGTGAGAATGACTCATGAACATATCTTAAAAAATTAAGTAGGGCACTAAAACAATCGTAGATTCTTCAAATTAAGTAATCAAGAAAGACCTAGAGTGAGAGTGAAGTTTATCTGCGTACAGAGGATATGATAAGGAATCAAGGGTGAGCAGAAATGTCAAGAGAGAGCTGATCAAAACTATACTAATTAGACTGCAAGAGACTGATCCTCAGAAAAAGGTTCTTGAGATATATTGAGGACAAACAGTCCATAGACTAGCAATAATAACAAGGGATTTGACTGAAACATGTTGTTCTTTAACGAGCAGAATAGAGATCAATGAGTAACTTGGTAGGTCACATCTTTGACATTAAGGAGACACCTTGATCAGAGGCCGGACTCCCCAGTTACTCAATGTGAGAACCGTAGTACCTCTCTTTTAGATAACAGAGTTAGTAACTGTGGGTTTTTACACGTGAGGAGACACCTTGATCAGAGACAGACTCCCCAGTTACTCACCACTTTTTTACCATTGCTCTTTCATGATCAAAAGTTTACACTTCTTAACAGAGATAATCTGACACCTCATGACTTAGGAAAGTTTTCATTTCTTTTGATGAAACACCCAGTTTCTCAGTAATCAGACCATTGCTCTGAGCATATAATTTTTGTTTTTATCCCCTTATATTTTTTATATGAAATGTTTGAGAGCAATACCTACCAGAAGCACTAATTCTTAAAGAATGTCTTCCTTGAAGTCTAGGTTTCAAGTTTTTAGCAGATTTCATGACATATAAGTTTAGCTTGTTCCATGATCATGAAATATGTAGGGAGATATACTTCGAACACCTTATCCAACTCTCTGCTAAGTTACTAGATAAAAGATTCTAGCTGAGCTTTAGTTGTTCAGACTTAAGAATTTAAGACAAGTATGGGATTCTACTTGCTGTGAATGAGCTGAATTAAGTCTTTCATGAGATACAACAGCAACATACATCTCTAAAATGCTTTTGGATCAGTCAACCTTCACATACTTACCAGCTCCCCCTCACACAATGCAAGAATTTTTAAAGCAATCACTTCTTCACAGAGACAACTCCCCCTCACTCAATGAACTGTTATTCAATTATGACACATGCAATTGTACAGACCCCTCAGCTTAACAGCTCGCATATAGACAGAACTCCACCTCACATTATGACATGATATGCATGCATACTCATGCTGAGTGGTTAAGAACATAGAGGAAAAACATTTTATTCATGGAAGCAAAACATTTTATTCATGAAAAAAGAATAGTGTAAATGATGAGAACGAAATCATGAAGACATTTTATTCATGGAGCTAAGATTTAAAAATACTTAACTCTCTTCTCAAGGATGTAAATTTGTCATTATCCAGTGGCTTAGTGAAAATGTCAGCTATTTGGTTTGCAGTGCCTACAAGGATTAGTTCAAAAGTTCCTTTGAAAACCTCATCTCTAATAAAATGATGTTTGATTTCTATGTGTTTGGTTCGAGAATGCAAAATAGGATTCTTGGCTAGATTGATGGCACTAGTATTGTCACAATATATAGGTGTGCACCCCAGGTCTACTTGATAGTCCTGAAGTTGGTGTTTGATCCATATGACTTGTGTACCACAACTCCCTGCAGCTACGTACTCAGCCTCTGCAGTAGAGAGAGCCATAGAGTGTTGCTTCTTGGAGCCCCAAGAGATTAAACACCCACCTAGAAATTCACAATGACCACTTGTGCTTTTTCTATCTAGCTTACACCCGGCATAATATGCATCCGTATGTGTAATAAGATCTAAAGTGTGACATGCAGGGAACCACAAACCTAGGGTGTGAGTAGTAGATAAGTATCTGAAAATTCTTTTCACAGCTGCTAAGTGCAATTCAGTGGGTCTAGATTGGTACCTAGCACACATTCCTATACTAAACTGTATATCAGGTCTCGAGGTAGTAAACTAGAGCAGGGATCCAATCATACCTCGGTATAGCTTTGCATCAATTTCTTTACCTGATTCGTCTGTATCCAATGAAGTGTTAGTACCCATTGGTGTTGTGATGTGCTTCAGATTGTTCATGCCAAACCTCTTGAGGATGTCCAGTGTGTATTTGGTCTGATTAATGAAGCATCCATCCTCCAGCTGTTGTACCTGCAAGCCAAGAAAATACTTCAATTCACCTACCAGGCTCATCTCAAACTCAGCAGACATCAAATGAGAAAATTCATTGCATAATTCAGTACTTGTTGACCCGAAGACAATGTCATCTACATATACCTGAACTATGATGAGGTCTTTATTCGAACTTTTGGTGAACAGAGTTTGATCCACCTTACCTCTGTGGTAGCCCTTGCTGATTAGAAATTCTGTCAGCCTCTGATACCAGGCTCGAGGAGCCTGCTTTAGACCGTATAGGGCTTTATTCAACCTGAAAACTTGGTTAGGTTGAGGAGAAAATTGAAATCCAGGGGGTTGTTCTAAAAAAACTTCTTCTTTGATAACACCATTTAAAATGCACTTTTAACATCCATCTATTGAAGTTTTATGTTTTTAGAACATGCAAAGGCTAATAGGATTCTTATTGCTTCCATCCTAGCAACAAGTGCATAGGATTCATCAAAATCAACTCTGAATTCCTGATAGTAGCCCTTGTCTACTAGCCTGGCTTTATTTCTTGAAATAATTCCATCCTCATTCATTTTATTCTTAAAGACCCATTTAGTTCCTATGACATTTGTATTTTCTGGTCTCGGAACTAGCTCCCAGACATTATTTCTTTCAAATGGACCTAACTCCTCACACATAGCATTGACCCATGATGCATCATTTAAAGCCTCTTCAACTATTTTGGGTTCAATCTGTGAAACCAACGCAACTAGGTCTTGATTATGAACATTTCTAAGATAAGATCTTGTCCTAGGGGGATCCCCTAAGTTGCCTATGATGTTGTCTACAAGGTGATCTTTCAAAAATCTCACATTAATTGAAGACTCACCTGCTTCATCCGATCTTACTTGATTGGGAGCGCTTGATGTTTTAGGTGGCTCAGCTTCTTCATTCTTCTTGTCCTCTATGAATTCTCCATCATTTTTCGTGCACCTGTCATCATCATCCACTTTAGTGTCATTGTTCATTTCATCAAATATGACATGAGGTGATTCTTCTACAGTCTGATCTGTACTATTGAACACCCTATATGCCCTAGTTCTTTCAGCGTAACCTAGGAAATTTTCTGGATTACTCCTTGCATCAAATTTGTCTAGGTCCTTTTTATTGTTGTTATTAATGAAGCATTTTAAACCAAAGATCCTAAAATATGAAACATTCAGCTTCTTACCTTTCAAGGGTTCATAGGGAGTTTTCTTATGGATGGGTCTTACCAAGGCTCTGTTGATGATGTAACAAGCGGTATTAGCTGCCTCTGCCCAAAAACTTCTGGGAAGTTGACTCTCCATGAGCATCGTTCTTGCCATCTCAATGATTGTGCGATTTCTTCTCTCCACTATGCCATTCTGCTCATGAGTCCTAGGAGAAGCAAATCTGTGAGTTAGTCCTTCATTGTTACAGAATTAAGAAAATATAGAGTTCTCAAATTCTCCTCCATGATCAGATTGAATCATGGAAATATTGTGAATTCCTTCTTGTTTGACTTTATTGAAGAGATGTTCAAACATCTGAAAAGCTTCATTTTTATTTGCTAAGAAAAATAACCAAGAATATCTAGTGAAGTCATCTACAATCACAAACCCAAATCTCTTCCCATTTAGACTTTGAGTCTTGGTTGGCCCAAAGAGATCCATATGCAGGAGCTCCATTGGCTTGGAGACAAGGCTCAGACTGAGCTTAAATGATTTGCGGGTTTGTTTGCCTAGAGCACAGCATCACAGTTTTAGAAATGGAGCTGAATTTAATCCTAGGCATGCCTCTAACTAAGTCATGTTTTACCAGTTTATTCAAAGAAGAGAAGCTAGCATGACCTAACCGTCTGTGCCAAATAAAAGCATTATTTTCATGGTCAGCAGACAAACAAAGATTTAACTCAGATTTATCATCTAAGTCCACAATGTAGACATTATTGACTCTATTTGCTACAAACTTCACATTGTCAGAATTTATTTTCAAAATTTTGCAAGAGTCGTTATCAAACACAACTCTGTGACCCTTGTCACATAGCTGACTAATACTAATGAAGTTGTGTTGAAGACCTTCAACAAGCAGAACCTTCTCAATAGTGTTTGAGGTAGACTTACCAACCGTTCCTGTTCCGATGATCATACCTCTGTTCTTTCCTCCGAATTTGACCAGACCCCCTACCTTCATTTCCAGCTTACTGAATTTGGATCGGTCGCCTGTCATGTGCCTGGAGCAGCCGCTGTCTAAATACCACTTGTTGTTCTCAGCTGCTAGGCTAACCTGCAAAGTAAATCAAGCAGAGTGGTTTGGAACCCAAGATAGATTGGGTCCAAAGACATTGTTCAACTCTTTAAGCAAACATTTAGGAATCCAAAACTGTTTCAAATTATTCTCTTGCGCCTTATTAACAGTTTTGTTGAAACTATAATTAAGGTTCTGTCCACTTGGCTTATTGGAGTTTGTTCTTGTTGGTGGACTGTTCATTCCTTGGGTATCTATTGTACCCAAACTGTCTAGGGGAGTCGAATTTATTGGAGTATTTCTTGGATAAGCATGACTTCCCCAGTTTGTTTTGTACTGGCCCATTTTGTTATAGAAGTTTGAGTTTCTGTTCTGACTCACATGCCTTGACTTATTTGCATTCTTGTTCGGGTGAATGGGCATTGGAGCTCGCTTAGCAAAGTTCAATCCTGGTTTAGATTGTTGTCCAGGAAGGTTTGTTGGATTCTTCTTTAGTTGCTGGACATTTTGAATATTATTAGAACTGGATGGTGTGTCCAGTTTTTCTTTCCCTTTTTCTGGACAGAATGTCACAGTCTTGAGCTGAAAGGATTTCTTGTTTGTTGGGTTATACCCTAAACCCTCTTTATTGAAATTTACTCTAGCACCTAACATGGCATCCAAATTTGTTTTTCCTTGAACAAATCTTTCTAAGGTGCTTTGTTTGTCTTCCAATTCCTTCTGCAATTTTTCACAATTTTCCTGAAATTCAGAATTGACCTTCCTAACTGCTTCATATTTTTCAGTGATTAAGCTTTTTCATTTTGACTTTCCTGAAGTTTTAACTTGAAGTCATCAAGTTGTTTCTGAATGTTGTTGTTTTCAGACTTAAGGTTCTCATTTTCCTTGTTTGTTTGAGTTTGCTCTTCAGTGGTAGCATTAAGTTTTCTCTTTAAGACCCTATGCTCTTTACTTAACGCATTAAACTTATCTAAAAGCTCAGCATAGGCGTCCTCCCAATCATCAATTGAAAAATTCTCAAATATATTTGTTACCTCTTCATCACTGTTAGCCATCAGGCAGATTCCTTGGTCTTCTTCCTCTGACGAGTTGGCTTCGGGGTCTTCCTCCTCGTCACTCCACGTGCAGACCATAGCTTGAGGTTTCTTCTTTTGCACCTTGGAGCCTTTCTTCTGGAGTTCGGGGCAATCCCCTTTCATGTGTCCAGGTCTCTGCAATGAAAACAGTAATCTTCTTAGTGCTCCTATTTTTATCGTTGTTGGAATCAAAATTCTTACCAGAAGGATACGACCCTTTTCTTCTAAAAGTTTTTCCCTTCGTTCTCAGAAACTTCCGAAACTGACGAGTGAGCATAGCTTGCTCCTCTTGATCAAGGTCTGACAGTCCGTCAGACTCCCCACTGCTACTGCCGCTGCTGCTGCTACTGTTACCACGGGACACCTTGAGAGCAATGTTCTTGCTCTTTATCACTTCCTTCGCTACTTCTTTTGAAGTTCATTTCGTAGGTCATTAAGGATCCTATCAGTTCAGTGATTGTCATTTTTGACAGATCCCTAGACTCCTCTATCACTATGGCCTTAGTATGCCAAGCGGGGGATAGTGACCTTAGAATTTTCCTGACAATGTCCCCTTCTGAAACTTGTTTCCCAAGCCCACTAAGACTGTTAGTAATCAATGACAACCTGGCATACATTTCTGTGATAGTCTCCTCAGATTTCATTTTGAATAATTCATATTCAGAGGTGAGCATGTTTACCTTAGTGGCCTTCACTTGTGATGTACCTTCGTAGATTAGCTCCAATTCATCCCACATCTTCTTGGCTGTTTTGCAGGCTGAGATCCGGGCGTATTCATCAGGGTGAACCGCATTGAATGATGTTCAGGGCCGACCAGTTAATGGTTGAAAGCTTGACGTGATCCTCCGTCCACGCATCTTCATTTGGTGGAAGATCATACGGCCCTGTGGTGATCACTCTCCAGAGCTTGTGGCTCTA